>DWON01001194.1:0-25805 GCA_018251015.1 Phocides pigmalion okeechobee
ACCTGATGTTAAGTGGTCACTGCAGCCCATAGACAACCACGTCCAATCTCAAATAGGACAGAAGTTCTATTTAAGGAGGGACGCGGATGAGTTCCTACTCTTGAGGACTAAGTAAAGATGGTCGCCTCCAATAACGTTTGTCCGGCAACCACACCTCCCCAACCGAAACACAATACATGAATAACATGTTGCTTTACGGCGGATTATGAGGGTGGCGGTGGTGCCACACCGGGCGAGCTCTAACGGCTCTACCACCTTTCTAAACAACAAGGTTACTTATTCAATCCACCTAGTCACTTGATGCTAAAAAAATTGTAATTTCTTTGTCTATGTGCTACACGCGCATAGCGATATATAGAATAACAATATAGGAAGCAAACTATTCGCATGTCCGTTAGTTATTCAATCCACCTACTCGCTTGTTGCTCATTGACCTATTCTGTAACCAACCCAAATCAGATAGGAGCCTACAATCAAGCCTTGATGAAACTTTAACGCATTCGTATGGATTGCTAGTACTGAGAACTTAGTTAAATGGTTGTATTGCCATTATTGAGAACTTAGAACTTCTTTTTTATTAAACTGAAGGAGTAAATGAATATGCAGTCTATTCAAGTGGCCACTACTGCCCATACCTACACATATGTTGCCAATTTTTACATTATAATTGCCGATATTCGGATAATCCGATAATCGTAAGTAGATATTTTAAAATAAAATTTATAAATTCTGCGTTTATATTACTTTAAAATCGTATATGTTGCCCTTTTGAATTAAACTCACAACACAATCTTTAATCAAGAAGAATTATCATCTAAAACCAAGAACTAAGTATTAAGAGTAAAGTAGTACAGAAGGTATAACCATAATTCGACCGTGGAAGTACTCCCCTGACCTCAAATACCGTGAAGCATCTCTCGTGTATCGGTTAAAGAGATGCGGTTGCCAAGTACACTAAAAACTGACTATCATCAGTCCTCAAGAGTAGCAACGCATCTATGTACGACAAAACTGCGGAAGCATTGTTATAATAATTCTGTTTCGCTTCGCATATTGCTTTATATCGCTTATCGCTTAAGAATAGAGGGTTGAACAACTTATTCCTCCCAGTAGATCTGGTGCCAGAAAATTCTAATATTTGCAATGATCGCGGCGCTGAAGCCTTCAACAGCTTTGTATTTTTTGTGTTCCTTTTAATCCCATCTTTTTTCGATATTAAAAAAGAGAATATTTAGCTTTCAATTTAAAACTTAAATCAAATAATTTTCAGAAAAATTTCAAACATTTTTCCTTTAATACTTTATTCTGGAATTGCGTTGAGTTGTTCAAGTAAGCAATTGCTTGTTGGGGAAGTAATTATTGATCTTTTGTTATGAAATATGAATTTTGTCTCCATGGTGACTTCAGTGTAGTAGCGTAGGTCATATTTTCTATGTTCTCGGTGACCCTCTAATTTCAACTAGAAAGGAAGCCCATTTGTTTATCATTCACATCATTTTAATAGGTGGTAAAACTATAGTTCGACGGGGAAAGGACCACCGCCGCCCACATAATCCGCCTTTGGTTGGAAAGGTGCGGTTGCCGGCAACCGCACCTCGCCAACCGAAACACGAATAATGTTTTACGGCGTATTAAAAGGGCGGAAGTATCAGTTTTTTTAGAAAAAAACCTGTTCCAACATTGTAATAATACATGAAACTAGTTGTTACCTGTATTTCATAAACGTTCGTCGGTGCCAACTCGTCTTGGCCTCCCCAATTTACATACTAATGTAGCAACGGCTCATTCAGGCTACACTGCTTTCCCAAATAACCACTTGACTTGCAAATTCTGATAACCATAATGTGTGGTTTAGCGAGCATCAAATTATTTAAGGCACTCGCGAGGAACAAAATTCTGGTTTATTTTTGTAAAAGAAAATTCTGGAAGTTAGTGATGTGGCTTTTATAGTACTTACTGGTTGAAATATAGTTCGATTAGGGTAATACGGGTCCCTTCACAACCGGTTGTAAAGTAATTTTTATGTTTCGAATGGAGAGGTGTGGTTATCGGGTAGTTACAAGCGGAGCGACTATCTCGGTCGTTAAGAATAGCAACGCTTATACGTATGACGTTAGAAAAGCTTTTATATTTGAGATCTGATTTGGATGTCCATGGACTGGACCATTTAAAATCAGATGGCCAGCACGCTCCTTTACTATGCTTCCAACAGAAAAAATGGAATTTCTTTTTTATCAAAGCTCGCTTTTTATGAAACAAAGCAGGTATTCGGATGTTAAACGTTCAACTGATCATTTGTAACTAATTCGCAAGTGAATAGCAATTCCATCTGAATCATCACATCCTCATGACCGCAGAAGCGTTGCTATTCCTGAAGATAAAGAGGGTTGCTAAGTAAGTGACCAGGCTTCCACGGCATTCAACCGAAACACAAGAATTACTTTACGCTAGAAATGTATTAGAATTCAAATTCAAATATTTAATTTCATTGTAAGGTATTTACATACACTTAATGAACGTCAAGGGTATAGTGTAAAATTAGTACATCAGCTTTGAGCGCCTGTTGGCTAAGGCTGACTGGGAGACAAAAACCGGCGGAAAAAAACGATAGTACTTCTCAAAATGTATTCCAATTAACTTCTCTTATTATGTTCTTCTTTTCCTCTTATGAAATCTATTTCTATCGATCCCTTAAGCCTATGAATCTTAACACGAATGTTTACTTTTTAAATAAAAATATAGTGAGTGACACTTAAGTAAAGACAGCCCAGTCGTTTTCGTGTCCCCTATCTACGACCAATCTAAGGTTATCGGGCGCAGAACCAGGCCTCGTAAAATATACGACATATTGATATCCAGTAGCAAACACTTTATTGCTTCTCCGAATATTTTATGTGAGTATCGCTTTTATTAAAGACAGAAAATCAGTCTCGAACAACAGCTGAGAAGCGAGGAATAAATAAAATAATTTCCATTTTACTGTTATTATTTATATTAACTAGTATTCGCTAGGTAGTTGAAATTCGACGGTTCATTAATTTAAGTTTACCAATTAGAATAAAAGATTCTTTGACTCCACGAAATTTTGAAAAAAAATAGAAATATAAACTCACTATTGGAAACTCATTCAATCAATTTGACATTGTAAAAAATTGCTAAAATATCTACTCCGTGCGATTGTTCATAACAGACTATTATGTGTTTGATATTGGTGTGTATCAAATGCATAATAATGTAATAAATTTAACTGACAATAAATTTTAATGCATATAATTTAAAAATATTCTGTACTTTATATTTCGTATAAACTGTAACTGTGTTTAATTTTATATTCCTACTAAACTGAGATAGTCGCCTTGCGTCTTAACCACATATTTCCAAATGAAACACGAAAGTTTCTTTAAGTCAGACTAACTTTTACCCGCGGCTTTTTTCGCGTTGAAGCCCTTAAATAAATATCAAAGATCATTGCAACGAGTAATAACTAAAACAATTAACTGCTACCTAGCCTTAAAAAATTTAAATAGTTTTTCTATTGCTTATAAGTGATTTATTTATTACAAAATCCACAGCTCTTAGTTCAGTAAAAGAAAGTACATGTCTTATTACATAACGCTTACAGACAATTAAGGATTTACATTTTTTAGAACAGTCCGATAATAATTAAGCGACCGTCATTAATGTTTTAATAAGTGACTGTGAGTTATTAAAGTAAACATCCTTACATAATGGTATTGTAATTATGTTGAGTTTAACATAGAATGTGTGTGTGTGTGTGTGTGTGTGTGTGTGTGTGTGTGTGTGTGTGTGTATGTGTTGTGCTTAAACTAATGTACATATATACTACTAATAATAATAATATAATGTCTATGATTTAATTTAAATATAATAATTAATAATTTTACAAACCTCACTTTTAAAACCGTTCTTACTCGTATGAAAAATGTCTATAGTATTGAATTGTTTATTATAAGTTGTTTGCAATCTATTAACCAACGAGTTTTGAGCGTAATTACTCTTTGTCTGGGCAACGGCGAATAAAGTTGTAGTGGCGTGCCTAGTACGCAATTTAGGGACATACAGACGTACAATTTTTGAGAATAATACTGGGCAGTCTATGTAGCCGTTACAGATACCATGTAGAAAAGACATATCAGTTAAGTTTCGTCTGCCCTCAAGTGTCATCAGGTGGTGGTGCATACATGAATCTTGATAGTCTGGAAAACTAAGAGAACATCGATAATTTAGATGTTTGATAAACTTGCTCTGTATATTCTCTAATTTTTGTTTGAAGGTTATGTAGTGGGGATTCCAAACAGGACTGCAGTAGTCGAGTACGCTTCTAACATAAGAATAGTACAGAACTTTTAAGCAACCTATGTCGGAAAAGGATTGACTTACTCTTAGCATGAAGCCAAGACTTTTGTAGGCTTTATTCACCACTGTTTCTATATGATTAGAAAAAGTTAATTTTGAATCCATCATAACTCCTAAATCGCTAACAGTACTAATTTTATTAAGTACAAAGTTGTTAATTTTGTAATTGTAGTTTATGGGGTATTTTTTTCGTGTAAAAGACACATGTGAACATTTACTCAAATTAATACCGATTCGGTTCTTAGAATAGTAACGAGCTAGTCTATCCAAATCGTCCTGTAGCATCACGCAGTCAGTAATATTTTTTATCTTCATGTAAATTTTAGTGTCATCAGCATACATAAGTAGACTTGCACTTTTAATGCAATTAGTTATGTCATACAAATAAGACAAATAGAGAAGGGGGCCCAGAATAGAGCCCTGGGGTACTCCAGAGGGAACTTCTATAAAATCTGAACGAAAGCCCCCCACAACTACTGCCTGAGAACGTTTGCTGAGGTATGACTCCATCCATCTCAATAAGTTGCCACGTATACCTAGTTCGTATAGCTTTTGTAAAAGTATGATGTGATCTACACGATCAAATGCTTTTTCAAAGTCCGTATAGACCACATCAACTTGAGATCCGCCATCTATATCGCTCGATACTTGGTCAATGAAAACTCCTAAATTGGTTACCGTGGATCGACCCTGTATAAAACCATGCTGTTCAGTCGGGACAGACATTGCGATTACGGGATATATATGTTTATGAACGACCCTTTCACAAAGCTTGCCAAGAACGTTGAGTATAGAAATTGGTCTATAATTTTCTATACATGACTTGAGGCTTTTTTTGTGTATTGGTACTATATGCGCTTCTTTCCAGGCTTTGGGAAAATAGCCTTCTTTAAATAATCTATTAAAGAGAGATGCGATGGGAACACATAGGACTTCAGCACAATTTACAAAAAATATAGGTGGAATGTTATCACTACCAGAGCCCTTCGATATGTCTAGACTTTGCATTAGTTTTAGTATATATCCACTTGTCACCTCAATATCGTGGATTGTAATCATTCTGCTTTCTTCTATTCTGTAATCATTGCTTATCACGTTTCAAAGAATTGTGTCAGAACGTTGCATATAAAAGTAAAATAAATGTACAGACTACGTAATATTTTTAACAAAACTCGTTCGACGCAATACACGTGTCTCGTATAGAACCTCGCGTCGAGTTTCCGTCTTAAAACAACGGGCTTTGGCCGCAAAATCACGAGCATACCGGGAAATAGCTTGTCAGCTGGGAACGTGCACCTCACACTTTCGTTTGCAACAACAAAGTTAAGAATACAAGGAATTGCAACTCATTCTACTTTACATCCCAGACGTCAAATAAAGTAGAGAGACATGTTGGTTTTATGAAACTGATGTAGCAAACGAGCATGGATTTTGGAAAACTGTAGCATCGCTACTCCTGAGGTCTAGGAGGGTCGCTTATATAAAAGTAAGTGAGTTTGCGTCCACATTGTTCCATCGACACGCAAGATTTACTCCACACCAGTAATGGGTGTGGTGATAGTAACTACTCTGTTCAACCATACTAGATAGACGATGCAAGATTTTCTGTAGATTCAAGATGTAAATAGGAAAGATCAGAATTTCAACTTGTGGCGGGACAGTAATGGGTAGACAGTATCGTAACACAAGTGACAGTAAGTGGTCGTAGCCGCATGGTCATTTGTATATGAGAACCTGATATTATGTAGTGGTTGTAGCCCACCTGCATCTATGTCGAACGTCCTAACACGTGCATACTTCTAAGGACACTGATGGTCGCCTCGCTTTTAAGTGTAGCCGGCAACTGCATGAACTGAAACACAAATGCTGCTTTACCGTGGATTATGAAGACGGCGGAGGTGCCTCCTCTACCAACCTACTACCTAATTACCATAGTTGAATCTTATCACAATAGAAGTGCTAAACGAAGTCAATAATAACGAAATATCGGCAATTAAAAATCGTTAATCGTGAATCCCCGTTACAAAGTAAAACTAATTCGATAAGTTGACATAATTAAGCAAGCAAATACAATTAATCTGTTGACAATGTTTTGTTATATTCTTTTTTAGTCCTTAAGAGTAGCAACCTATCTAGTATTGATCAATTAGAAGTAGCTGTCCTGCTTAAGATTACATTGCATTAGAAAAAACTATAGATTTATTTTTGTCTGAAAAAATCATGTTTGCTTACTTTAACATGATTCCAGATTTAGGGAAAACATTGTAATTTATTTAAGGTTATGTAACTAAAACACCTAGTAGAACAGTTACCTGCTTGATGTTTGATCTTCCTCTACGTTTCTCAGTATTGCCCGACATTGTTCGATTAGAAAAAGATCTAAAAAGGTCACTCGGATTTCTAAGAAACTTGTCACTTAACCACAATGTCAGATAACTTTTTGTTCAAAAAACTTCTAGTCTCCAGCGATGGACGGCCCTTGTCTTTTTGCGGGAAAATCTGTCAATACAATGTATGTCCGGTGATAATAAAAAGTGGATAAAAACTTAGAAGATATCTGTATTTTACTCTACGTTTAACATTTTTCCTGCGGCGTACAACACTGCCGTGTATCGCGCGGCGCAACGCTTGTGGCGCGTACACACTTGTGTGATACGCAAAAATCTGTGTGGATTACGTGCGAACACAAGTGCGGTGTTTACGACGGCGCTACGAGACTGCGGGTGGACATTGCGTCTGTGTACTTGTAGATGATATACAGATGTTAAAAACTACAATATTTCAGTAAATTTTGGACGCATCTTCAATCTACAGAAATAAGCTCCAGTTTAGTGCCGCCTCCCGCAACGACGACGCGATGTAGTATATGAGCGCCGCAGTCAAAGTGTTGCTTCACAATACTTCACAATACTTCACATTGGACGTCATACTTGAGCTTTATTATCAGTTATACAAGTATATTGAGATTTAATATTGTAATGATAAAAATATATATTTATTACACTGTTAAACACTATTATTATCATTCATACTAGAAAATTTGATAATGTTTCAAGATTCATCAAAAATCGTAGAATCAATAAAGAAAATATTTTCTTAATCTTCAATAATAACTTATTATTCTAACTATACATATATACATAACATATATCTTAGTTTGTTTTATAAAAATTTAAAATATCAAGTGCACAACGCGCCTAATGACGATTACTGCGAATTTTTCCCGTGTAAGTATATTACAATTAATATTTGTGTCAATAAATACAGATTTAAAATTATAATAGGTTACATAAACATGACTAACATTGGAATTAGGTGTTAGAACTGTAGTTATAGTGGAGAGTTAACATCACTAATCTCTCTTTTCTTGTATAACAAACAACTTTAATAAAGATGTAACGTTGAAAATACAAAAATCTACTGACAAAATGTAACTAAATCGATTCATCATAGAATTTGGGGCATTTTCTTCCGAACTTGTTACGTTGATTGACAGTTCAAATTATAGGCAATCTTCCATAATGTATTATCGTGTTACTGCAGTCTAAGGTTTGAAGCCCATAGTTAATAGGATATAAATTACATGGGAGATATTTGACTCAGCAGGGTAAGTATGAATAGATAGCAATAACTTAAATCTGTTAGCTACTAAACCGTGATATATTTCCAATCTTAAATTGACTATAAAAGTCTCAGTAAATTCTTTAATAAATGCAAAATGTTCAAATGCTTTCCGATTCCATATCTGTAGATTTGAAGGAAATGCCAAGAAAAAGGGTAGTAAGATTTTTTTGAAATAAGTGGATTTATTAAGTTCTCATAAGTTAATGCTATGATTTATCAGAGACTTTCTCATTTACTTCGCAAAGATGGCTGCCATATCCCCCAGACTTGTAAATAGCATTTCTTGTACCAATAAGCAAGAGTCTCTAATAAGCACTTTTAATTTACGATAAATTATATTTTAAGGAATATCTTCCTTGCTAAAAACACACCTGGTGGATGGAATATGTAGATACGTAGATACATAGTACCTTCATCATTAGTAATGTTGTCAAATCATTGGTATTAGTATCTATACACTAAGACAAATGATTTGTATTCGACAGTTTGTTGCAAGTTAAATTTCAATATCTAAATTAAATTCCCATCGCTCTTCAACTTTGTTTTCCAATTTCCTATTCAGACGCTTTTGCTGCAAATTTCTACATTATTGAATGAAATTTATCAACTTATATCAAACTGAGAAAATTTTACGCTCTTCACCGATCTCTCCAACGACTGATCAATTGGCGCTGGCAATTTGAGCTGTCACTTTATTACGGTAGCACACAAATATGAGCTTCGACATATGAAATTCGTGCTTATCCTAATACCAGAAGGTTTATTTTTCATTGATTTAGTGACTACTTTCGCTAGTTCCCACGTTTGATTAATAGCTATAACAGGAACTTTTATTGAATTGATTATAAACAGATTTCGTTTCCTTTCATTTATGAATCACTTACCTGATTCTATATTTCGTACTACGTAGTTGTTTTCTCTAGACCTAATATTGCTTTTCAGTTGATTAGTTTTTTTAAGCTTGCAGCTGATTTTAATTTAAGTTAATTCGTGAAACGGTAATGAATTTAATCTTTGAAAAAGTTCGAAAGAACCTTTCTACATTCGACTTCAATATTCTAATATCGAAGTTCAGTCCCTCAATCCCAAGTGTACTTCAGTACTTCGTGAAGCATCGGGAAGCGTGCCAAACTGCTAACGACGGTGCGACGAAGTCTGGCTGCATAATCTGGAACTTGGTTGTTTTGCGAATGTATTTTGAAGACTTGGCGTAGCCAGCTGATGTGGAATTTTAGTTTTTATTAGCTTTCCTTTGATACATTAGCCGAGCCGCGTAATATTGCAAACTATAGTCAGATTAAAGACTTAGATTATTAATCGGTAGCGGGAAATTTATCGCACAACTAAAATATTATCGTTCTATAATCGTAGCCTGTTTATGAACGGAGTAATTTTAATGTTAGACTCATAAGCTCGAACACAGAGCTGATTTAGAAAATAAGTTACAAATTTATTGGGTCTTTTCGGGGTCAATATAAAATGTACAACTTATTAAAATTGATTCTTGGCGTAAAGTATAGTACCAAGCTAAGGATGTTTAGAATTTAATGGTTTTCGAGAGTTGACGTTTCGAGAGTTTCGTGAGTTGAGTTGACTTGGGACGTCAACCTCCCATGGTAACCCTCGCCTGCACCTAATTGGTTCCATCATTTCACACCGTCATGAGAGGTTTTTCATGAGATTTCTGAAGTGAGGCAACATTCTGCTTGCGTTTCTGTTGGAAAGTTACAGTTATCGGCTACGTAGAAGAGAGGCGTCCACGTTAATCTTCAGGAGTATCTACGCATCTACATGCTTGTACGATTTTATTCACGACTTCAGTCCTCTTCGAGGTTATATGCTGATTTCTGTAGGCTGCAATGGTTATATAAAATGGGGCAACCTGTCAACACATTCGTTACTTATCTCACGTAAATAAGTTAAATTTTACGTCTCAACTTAATACATAAAACTAACAATTAATACGCAGTACATATAAAACTAGCTGTGCGTGCGACTTCGTCCGTTGATGATTGACATAAAAAGACATAGCTTCGTTATTTGTAAACCGATTTTAATGCAGAAAACATTAAATGTTAAGTGAAGCCCAACACAATATAATCCTGAAAACTGCATTCAAATCGGATAAGCCGTTTTTGAGATTAGCATGCACAAAGATACGGATAAAATGAAAAAACATTGTTTTGGGTTTTCTTGTGTATATAAAGGCACACATTTATGATTTTTTTTATTTATTTTTGCCATGTACAGACAGCGATCTCTTACAGTTTTATTATATGTATATAATAGATAAAGGAGAACCATAAAGAGATGCTTACAGGGTTTGTTCAGAATAAGGAAGTAGGTGATTATTTAATATCGGAATAGTATAAAGAACAGGTAAAGTTATGATGAATTCCTTGCAGGGTTTGATGTGGCGCGGCGCGTCTACATCGCTCAAAGTTCCGCTCTCGTATTTGCCTTTCAAATCGCCAATCGGCGTGGGAGCCGACCACTTTTGACTTTGCTTTTGTTGTTTATTGTTCTGTACCAGGCGCATATAGTATTTTGTATCCATCACTTGTATAATTACATATTACTGTCATTTATAATTGACTCATATAATCGATTACCCTTATGAGATTTACCGTTCCGAAATTAGAAAAGCCCGTTGAAAGAGCCAGACATGTTTGAAAATGTTCCGGAAATTTTACCCTCAAATTTTAATGATAGTTTTATGTGGCGTACGGCTGCTATTATTATTTGATGTAAGATATTTATTCGAAAAAATTCAATAAATTTAAAATCTGTTCATGTTTTTGTATGTGTAATAAAATGTAGTGAATCAAACAATTTGTTGCAGCGGCGTTCTTCTACGTGGGTACATCGAAGTCCCCCAGCGCAACGGGGGCTATTCGGCTGCGGGATGAGCGCGGGGGGTCGGGCCCCCTACGCCGGTACCGCGGCGAGGGCATCACGCTTTCCTTACCCGACGGAAAGACCTTGAAAGACGTCAACTGGTTCTCCATCTGGTGTGATGAATACGCTGTAAGTTACTATTATTTTTTTTGTATATTTTTTAATAATATCAAATCAAATCAAATATTTTGTTTCATTGTAAGGTATTTACATACACTTATTGAACGCCCAAGATAAAATGTAAAATCAATACATCGGCTTTGAGCGGCCTAAGGTGGATGGTTGGCAAAGTGGCGGAAAAAAACTATCGGCACTCTTTTTAAATCAGTCTTTAATGAATGACATAGACAGACCTACCAAAAAACTTCCACAATAAGTTTCTTTTGCTGTGTCTTCTCCAAAACGATACGCAAACGTCGGTAAGTAATTTAATTGACCTGGGCTTTTACTACTGTAATTCACTGCGCACTGACAAAAATGTTAATAATAGGAGAGTAGTTCGTTAATGTTAATAATAAGAGGATACAGAATTTCAATTTTATACAGAACGTAAGTAGCAAACAATGTAAAATATCATTTTTTCCGGTATGGGAATTGAATAGATAAACAGATTACTTCAGTTTGCAGACAGGCCTGAACAGGACAGCCTTAACGTAAACAAAGAGCACCCGAGACGGCTTGCGAGCTTGAAGACTTGTTTAAAATAACGCAAACATGTCCCAAAGTCTGAACTCATTATTATGTCTTAAGCATTCGCGATCTTTACAGATGAGAATTTATTACTTCATAAATAAACTCAGCTTTTATATTTGTAGAATAAGAGCCATGAAACAGAAATACTTTTTAATTACCTGTAAAAAAGCGGTCGGAATGCGCATAATACGTAATGCATTTGCTGCTGCAGATAAAGTGTAGTACTTTGATTTTATACAAAACACAATAACAAAATGTGTAGCAGATTCAATGAAATAGGTACCACTGCCATACTCATTTTACAAATATGCACTGTTGACATTGTACCAAATTTTAATAAGTATTTACCTATATTTGTACACCCGTGACGGGTAGAACAAGCGGACTTCACTATATTATTAACCATTTTTGTAATTAACCTTTTTCAACAAATAAATAAATCGAATTGAAACAGTTCTGAAACTTTGGGTGAATTGTAAGATTGCCAGCTTACTTACATATGTATATGTATATGATCCCTCATCGTCTCATTCATCTCAGACAGATAGAATTTCTGTACGAAGTAGGTTACAGATGTCCATGGGCGTCACTGACCACTTACGCTTAGGTGGACGCCACGCTAGTTTGGTACTTTCATTTAAGAAGAAGGCAGTCGTAGGGAACATCGACAGAAGTGAATATATAAAAGTATGCAAAACCAATAAGATTTATTGTGTAATTCTAAAACTTACAATTTTATAATTTGTAAATATTTTTTATGATATTTATATTTTGTTTACAATGTTTTCATATTCTTCAATATAGCTTTATTTGTGTAGATACACAGCATAATGTTGTACAACTTTTACATTAGTATATGGGTAATGTGAGTTATAAGATTTTTCTAACCAAAATATCGCTCAACTCGCGTAAAGAAGTTTTCATTTTAAAAATTGCTGTCGTGTGTAACTCCTCTCGGCTACTGATTTTAGATAAACTTGTTCGCGCTCGTAGATACTTATAGGCTCTTAAACGAAGTGAAATGTTTACTCATTATTATCTCGTAACAATAACGCGTCAGCCCCGTGTCTGCTGAACACAGGTAAGTTTTGTTTGTTGTACGTAAGCGAAGTAGAACGTAGATTCAAAAACTTCTCCCTGGTGTGAATACACAGGTTTTAAAGTAAACAAAATGAGCTCTTGTTTTGGTTTATCTAATGCCTAAGAATAACAATAGTAAGAGTAAACATGATATGAGTTTCAGACTTCTACGCCGGAGGTATAGATTAGAATTCAAGAGTACGTATTTTCCGAAGTCCTAGTCATTAGGACTTTAAACATTTTAATGAAAAAAAAACAATAAGTTAACGATTATTTACATTTGTTTGATACTCATGATGATCAAAACACAATAGCACGAATACAGTGAAAATAGAAAGTTTTAATATTTTAATTTATGGCATCTTTAGCTCTTGTCAGCAATTATGCCCAATAACAACCGTAAAAGGTACAATTTTGTAAATATACTTAAGGAGTGAAAACGACTTCATAGACTTCTTCAAATGGCATTTAATTAATGTTACTTATGACGTAAAACGAAATTAATTTATCAATTCGTTGCGCCAAATAGCTACCCGCTTTCCAGTCATCCATTAAGACGATGATCTGACGATCCTTTTCAAAGTTATTTTTTATATTGGATAATTAATAAATACCGATAATTAGACCAAAAACTTTGAAAATATAAGCAAATAGTATAGACACAACATTATCTTAAGTTTGCTGATAAGTAGGTAATTTAAGAAATATTTTCTATATAATTTTAAAAATACTATTTCCTGTTTATAAAAATTATCGAAAAAAAAACTTTGTGGATTAAATTTTGTATAACTGAAGAACTCATGCTAAACATTACGAAATTTATATAGAAATGAACGGAAAATGCAAATCCCGTGGAAAATTAATTCAGTTCATTGAGGTGTGCTGTAAGCGATTCGGCATAAATTGAGCTGCGGCTTAAATTGTGCTTATATGCTCTATGTTAATACGTTTAACATTATGGCTTTTGTAACGTATGTAAAGTAAATTATGAATAGTAGAGTAAAAATAAAGTAGTGGACTATATTGAAAAGTACATACAACATATATTTACGTAATTTATAAAATGTACGAGCCAACTTTTCTAATTTTCTGCGTATACAAAATACTAGGAGGAAATAATATATTGATATTAAAAATAGTTTTGGAAGCATTTCAAGCGAGCTAGCGCTAACGGTTTAATTATACGGAATAACATTATCCCGCGGGAAGCACTTAGTGCGCTGCGGGCGCGCTGCGAGCTATCCAGCGTTTATTAAGCGCGGTTTAAGTTGTGCTTACACAATGTTATGTTAATCGTGTCTTAACATCTTCCTTTCTCTAACATAATAACATGCTACTGGGTATGTCTATGACAACATCTAAGATATTTAAAAGAGAACTTTAGTAGGTTTTAAAGGTGGTAGAGCCGTTAGAGCTGGCCCGGGGCGGCACCACCCTCGCCCTCATAACCCGCCGTAAAGCAACAAAGCGTAAGCAAGTGTTTCGGTTGGGGAGATGTGGTTGTCGGATACACATTATCGCATCCGCGTCCATCCTTAAATAGAACTTCTGTTCTATTTGAGATTGGACGTGGTTGTCCATGGGCGGCAGTGACCACTTAACATTAAGTGGCCTGCATGTCCGTTTCTCACTCGTTCATAATAAAAAAGGTTCATAATAAAATTAATTAACCAATTATTTATTTTGTAAATCATAAATTGTGTGTGAAATATATAGAGCAAACAACTGAATCATTAAGCACGTGAGATGTTATTAATACGCATTTTTAATTACATAACTTAAACATGTGGTATACGTACCAACTGATATTATTTTTATACCGAACTAGCAAACGTGGATGCAGGTCACGTGACATTAAGTGGTCATTGCAGCTAATATACGTCGACATCTACCTGACCTCAAATAAGACTACAGTTGTCGGTCGGAAGAGGTCGTACTTAGATGGCTTACTACTACTTAGTATTAACATAGATTGTGTGAACCGCATTATTTAAACCGGATAACAAGAATTGTTCTATGGCCTATTATAGGAAAGGTGGTATATTTTTAATTTTAAGGTGGGAGAACTATAGTTCGACCGGGGGCGGTATCACCGTAGCTCTTATAAGCCGCCGTAAAGTGTTACTTGTGTTTCGGTTGGAGAAGTGCGGTTGCCGGCTACACTTTGAAGCGAGGCGACCATCTTTAGTCCTCAAGAGTAGCAAAGTGTCTACGTTCGAGCTCAGATAGGATTACAATCGTGTTTGTGGTTTTACGTGGATGTCCGTGGACCGCCACTACTTAACATCAGGTGGTTTGTATGCTCGATTGTTACTCTTTTCACATAAAAAGGAAGGTGTTTCCCATTTTGCGAACCGTATTAATTAAACCATATAACAAGAATTACTCTACAGCGTATTATAGGGACGGCGGTATATTTTTAATTATCTTCATAAGCCCAATTGTAACTGTAACCATCATGTAATTGTAACCACCCGAAGCGATGTTACATGACTTCTATGTAAAACAGCGGGAATAGCGCTAAGGATTTAGTAATGTGGAATAACGCTATTCCTAGGGCGGTGCTAAGAGCGCTGCGGGCTGCCTCTGCCTGTTCGCCTTGTAAGCGATGCAGCGAGTCATGGAAGCATTTCTACGTGTTTCTGCATAATGAAGGATTTACTTAATTTTAATAACACATAAAGGCATCTGTAATAGAGTTTAAATGGAATTTCTGGGACATATATTTTCGGTGATATCTCACAATTATAAAATATTAATAATTTTAAGTTTCCAGTAATATATTTTTTCAATGACCGTCAATTCCTAGATTTCATATCTGTTTAATTCGCAAGTGATCATGTTTTATCAGGAATCTGTCACAAGTACGTTGCTATCCTAAACACTAAAATGGTCAAACAATGTATAAAAATTGCTTCTCGTTAAACATTGCTAAGGCAGTAGAACCTCCCTGGCAGAATACAAGTTTCGCCGTGATCACGATCCATTCAAATGCTATCGGCAATTAAAAAGCGTTAATCGTGAGTACCCGTTATATGACATAATGTATAAATTCCGCGATGATATAAGTTATACTAAGTCATCTTATATTACAAGTTTTACCTTCTATTACAGTGAAATCAAAATACATGTTTGTCCTGCTCGTGCATCCTATTCCTAAGGACTAAGATAAGTCACCTCGCTTCCAAGTGTGTTCGGTAACTGCACATCTCCAACCGAAATACAAGATATGCTTCACAGCGTGTTTCACATGTGCGGCGTGGTCACAGCTCTACTTGTGAGGGTGGCTATGCTACTTCCCCCCGTTGAACCCATTCAAATGGTTCATCTTTGTTGATAGTGTATGATCTTCATAAGCGTAGTCCACGCGTGTTTAAATGTTGCGAAGGCTATACCTAATCTTCATATCTTGGTCTGCAGATAAACTTCGGTTCAGTCGATATTCCCCGATCTCTCGACTACCCGAAGCCGGCGAAGGTGGGGGCCCTGCGCGGTGTGCACGCGGTCTCCTCGGACCCCGTCGTGGTGGTGGACGCCCAGACCCTGCTCGTACCCAACTTCTCCTATGATGGAGAGGCTCCAGGTTTGTACTCATCTTTATTTTATAAGTGATAGTAGGTACGTATGTAAAAACCATTTTCGTGTCATAGAGGAATTCGCATTAAATAATTTTATTTGTTTTTATCGCGTGGAATGTATCGGACACCAGCGGTAATGCTAATACAAAAGAAGATATGTTCAATATTACAGTTACGTACTAAAAAGTTAATTTTACTGTAATAATTTAATTTTATTACGTATATTTCCGTTTTCAGAGGTGGTCATTTCTTTTCTAATTTTAATCGGATCAATGGAAAGTGTATCTTATGAAATAAAAGAAGAATAATGTAATTCGGTTAATAATTAGCAAAGTTACTCAATGGAATTCAAAATTGCTATTTTTTAAGTTTGTTTAAAATAAAGAAAACTTGAAACCGACAACGCCTGTTACGCGATTAATTTCAACGATTGGTGTCAACGCACCGACGACTCTCACCAAACATTTGCTGAGCACGCACAGGATTATAAGCAGCGATGATAATGATTTGTTACGTAACATAATTAGGATTTGTACAGAATAGAAGGTTCTTGTGTCACTTTTACTTTTAGTTTATTGTAAATAATTACATTAGGCAATTAATACTTTTTATATAGTTCTTCAAGAGTGAAAAACTTCTTGTAAAACGTACTGAAGAGTCTCTTCATGTAGATTGTAATTTTACAAGGCTATAAGTTTTTTTCTTGTTTTTTGTATTCATTATGTATCAAGTTAGTATCAGTCAGTTCGGTACAAGTAGTATATATATATTCGTTTTGCATACATATTTTTCGTTAATATCATTTTAAAATTAGGTTTATTTTTATTCTTAATCCTATTTTTATTTATAAATGTTTTTTTAGTATGGCTACAACTTTGAAACAGCTCATAACGGGAAGAATTCGTTGAATATTTTTGTAAAGTTTCATTTTGAAAGAAAGCAAGTATTTATTTAGCATTTTGAAAAACTTAATATGAAACCCCTTTCCAGTTTTTCAATATAAATATCTGTTTTTGTGAGTGTGCAAACAGCTTATGCTTGCGGCACCAGTTCATATCGGCAATAGGTCGTTGAACAAGTACTTCCTACAATTTAGACGCGGTTCCACCTAAGCGTTCGCTAAGTTCACCACAATTTAACGTTATGTGCTCAGTGGCTGTTGAGACATCCGTTATTCCAACTAGACTTTTACCGCGATAACATCACACAAAACCTGTCAACTTTTGTGTAAATGACTTTATTTGCAAAGTAACTTGTAATTGACTACAATTTACTGGTCATCGTTGAAAAATTAAAACTCGTTGTTTTTGAACAATAGTACTAAGTAGTTCAAACAATTTAAATCATACATGTATAAAAATAAGTGACAGTCGAAACAGTCTTTTATACCGAAATTTTGTACTCATGTATTCACCGTAAGTGAGCTAAGAAGGGAATGGTTGGAATAAGAGCCTTTTGGGGGAAAATAGGGGTTGTAAGTTTGTATGAAATTCCAAAAAAACCTCTTGTGCTCGAACAAAGTCGCGGGAAAAAGCTAGTAACTAAATGTACTAGTACTACTCGTAGTACTTAACTCTCACTTAATTCTTAATTGGTTGTCTTGATGAATTGTTGTTTGTTTGTCTTTAGTGATTAAATTGTTTTGTTTTCAATTAGTGCAAACACGCTTAACAATGCACGCAGGAATTTCACACGAAATTGGATATTGGAATCTGTGATTAATTAATTGGGTAGAATAATATACTCTTAAAAATAAGGACGTCTTATGAATATACGTAGGAACAATTGACATCTGTAATTTAACGCATCATTCTATCTCGAATACAGTAGTTACAACGCTGTCATTAGATACAAACTCAGAATCCTGCCAACTTTAAAAGCAAGTGCATCTTCAAGATTGAAAGCAGCTAGTAATTACGAAACATCGGTCTCGCAATTAAAACAACATTTTGACGATACTGTCTCGCGATAACGAGCCGCGGAGAAAAAGCGAATTAATCATTCGATTCACATGTTTGCGGTGCGAGCACAGACTGCGCGACCAATTAGCCACGCTTGCGATTCGCATCACTTACGCAAACAAGTGCTCAATCTGTTTGCTTGTTGTGTCTTACAATAGATTTGAAAGGTTAAAATGTAGCCAGGAGTTACAAGCGTTGCCTTATGAAAATAAATTTGTTTGTTTGTTTGTTCGTTCGTTCTTTTGTTTGTCCGTCCGTTCGATCATTCGTTCCGCTCTGAACGATTGGATTTTAACAGTTTTTTTTAAATAGAAAGCTATTCTATTAGGTACACAAGTTGTAGTTTATTTTGTTTTTCTTTCATGTGTGCGTGCTCAAATATGACTAAACCAATTTCAGTGTAGATTACACTGTTGTATTTTATTAGGCGTAAGTGAACATTTAGTGTTCCTTCCTTTTCTATTCATTTATTTTAGTAATTCACCAACATACCGAAGTTACAATTGCTTTAATAACACAGGAGAGGATCCTCAGGAGTAGCATTGCATCTAAGTGCGACCTCAGGCCAGGTTGTAATCTTGTACATTTCTTGCAAAAGATTTTTCAGACATTTATATTATTGCAGACCCAATTGATAGACTTAATGACGTCCATCACATAAACAGTCAGACTAGAAATAAAAAAATAATCAATTACGTAGAAATGTTCGCCTCGTCTGTAGTAAAAGCAGAACTGTCTATAGGGCAGTCCTGTGTACCATATAATCGTCAGAAATGAATGCGAAAAGCTAATTAATCATCTGAGACTGCATCTCATCAGCCGGCGGTCGCAATTATCAGCGCGGGCCCGTGTCACTTGTCCCGTTAAATGCAAATAGGATAATTAATGAGGTAAATAACCCGTTTCGTTTATTTTACTAATTAACCGCTTTATTTTAACTGTTTTAATGAAATCAGCTCAAAATACGATACTTTGTGTGCGATAAATACACGATAATTACCTGCAGCTTCTTTTGGGAATCGATCATTATTTCGGCAATTTAATATTGATATAAAATTAGTATAACTAGTAATTAATTTATTTGTATAGAAGGGCACAGTCTCGCAGCTTGTGTAGGTTGTAATCAATCTACCAAGTTAAAGCAACGCAGGATGTGTTTAGAAGTAGGATGGGTATCCGATAGTGGCAAAGTTACGCTGACATCCGTGCATCAGAGATCACTTTAATTTATTGGTTTCTGTTATTATAACAAAGTAGCAGTTATTAAACCATATCAAAATGTAGTGAACGATTTGAAACTTCATATCAATCTGATTTCTATTATTCTTCAACTTTTAGCATTGGAGGTACGAAAATTCATTCAAATTGTTATCTTATTTTTACCCGCTTTCATACAAATTTTCAACCCGTATTTTATTCCCTTAAGGGTAGAATTTTTTAACTTATGTAGAGAACTTATTTGCAAAGTTTTAGGATTCTAATTCAGCGGTTTCTATTGTGCATTGATTTCTGGATAAGTCGGTTAATTTCCCCGTTTATATGTATAGATGAAATAGAAATATTTATTTCATCGAGTATAATTCGTTTAACACGACGTGGTAGAACTCAATTTGCGGATAAATCATTACCGGCCTAATTAGTTTGTCCGGGAGATACAATCTAGCGGTGCGGCCGCACTAAACTAAATTAATTTTGATTAAACATACACTATGCAATCCACAGACTGGATTAGTTTGGTCCAACATATATTTCAGGCACATCGAGTACCGTAACTGGATAAATTTGTTACAGTACACGCCTTTGCTTCCCTTAGTATATATGTGTATGTATACAAGAAAACCCTCAAAACCAATGACTTATTTTAGCTTGCACGTGTTTTATATTATTTTTTATTTTATTTATGTTGCATTTTTGTTCAAAAAAATTTGATTGATTTATTTAAGTTTAAATTTTACGATTGCATGCAGTGGTCTACATGTAATTTTAAGTGCAGTAAACCCGTATCTATATTCTTGTTAAGTCTCTATGTAAAATTACCTACTGTTACTTATGTTGGTGACCTAATAAATAAATAAATAAATATTTAAAAGGTAAAAGAGAAGTTAAAGGAGAACTATAGTTTGACCGGGAAGGTACCACCGCTGCTCTCATAATACGCTGGATAGGATTTTAGTAATCTTTTTGATTGTACATGGATGTACTATGGGCTACGACTACTTACACTCAGGTGGTTTTATCATTCCAGAGCGAGAACAGTCTTTCTGCAGTAGATGTTATCTCAAACTTGAATTTACTCGTAGAAACGCGTCATAATCATGGTTCATAAAATAAAGCGATTGCGAAGACATGTAGGGACAGGGCGAGGGCGGGGCGCGGGGGAGGGGGCGAAGGGGATTGCGCGCCCCGCACGGTATGCTAATGAGCCCTATACACATAGCGGAAGATTACAATGTTTCGATGCCGCACTGACAGCGCAGAGTATTAGAATCAGTAAGCTAATTGTCTATGATGTGGAAGTAAAAGGTGAAAGAACTTTATTTCGACCATTTGAGTACTGATCACAACTTATTAGGAATTTACCGTGTTTCAATTAGAAAAAAGTGGTTGCCGGGAACACAAGCGAGGTGATCATCTTAGTTATCCGAAGTAGGCACACATCTATGCATAACCTCAGATAGGTGTTTAGGCTTGTTTGATTTAAATTTATTGACTATGATGTTCGTGGATTGTTGCAAACACTTAAAAATCGTGTTTCCGTTGCTACTTTTCTAGGATGAAATAAATCGGGGTGGTTCCTGATAACTCAAGATTGACTATTTACAAAAGGTTTTCTGTTTCATTGTAATTTTGTCTCCAGAATTATCATGTATGTGTGAGCGAATTTAAATAAAATAACTATATAACGTTACGTGGTTATGCTATTTTAAAAAAAGGAACCCATGAAATTACAATAAATGAAGTGATTTATTTCATAGCTATCTCGAATAATATTTTAAACGAAAAAATGGAGAATGTATAAATTTTTATCGTAACCAATCTAAATAAATTGTAAGTTAACCTACTCATGTCGGCAATACTGTGGTCTCGCGATCTCTCGGATGTCATAGCGTCATGAGGGTCATAATGATACACTTTTCCGACCATGTTTTATAAAACACGATCTGAATACTCCCTCGCAGACAATTATGAAATATCACCTCAAAAGTGTGCCATATAAAGCTCTACGCTTTTTAAAATTTGCATCAAAAGCCTCCTGTGTGACTTTCCATCTTCATTATGAAACGGCGAACGTTACTGAATAAAGTGGATATCTAATTCTAAGCGGTTTTGATTACAAATTGCTCTTTAACCCCTTTTTGCCTTAATATATTCAGTCGTAGCGAAAAAGGGCTCTCTATCTTCTTTTATTACGAAAAGGGCGATTATTTTGCTCCAAGTGTTTGTTCATTTACAGTCAGACCGAATGTACGCCTCGCTTTAAGATGTGAATAGGCAGATGCGGACAAGTCGTATACAGACGAAATATTTCCATTCAGTAAAGTTATATTAATTGACAGAGATTAAAGGGCTGTAAAAGCTTTCACATTTTGACTTCAAAGGTTTAATATTTTTTATGAGAATTGGCGTTCAAAAGTAACCACGCATACATAATCCTGATGACAAAATTTCTGCAAACGATTTTTATGTCCGTGTTCTATATCACCACCGCCACCTTCATAATCCGCCGTAAAGCAATATGTTCTTCATGTATTGTGTTTCGGTTGGGGAGGTGTGCTTGCCGCACACACATTATTGGAGGCGACCATCTTAGTCTTCAAGAGTAGAAACGCATCCGAGTCCATCCTTAAATAGAACTTTTATTCTATTTGAGCTTGGACGTGGTTGTCCATGGGTTGCAGTGACCACTTAACACCAGGTGGCCAGCATGTCCGTTTCTTACTCTTTCGCTATAAAAAAAATGTGAATTCTAGATTTTTATATAAGTAGCAAACGAGAATGTAAGCCACTTGATGTTATGTAGTCGCTGCAGTCCATAATAGTCCTTTATAACCTCAAAATAGATTGAAGTCCTATCGGAGTTCATACGTAGATGCGATGTTACTTCTGACGACTGAACGTCGTCTCGCTTTAAAGCTGTAACCGTACTGCTTCAACCGAAACGCAAGAGCTGCTTCGCGGCGGATTATGAGTGCCGTGGTGATATGTCTCCGGTCGAACTATATTTCTAAAACCTGTCCGGACAAATATGGGATACGTTAAATAGATGCCTAACGTCTGCGATGATGTTTTAACACTAGAAATTGCCTTGGCGGTGGTACCTCCCAGCTCGAACCATATATTTTCAACCTCCTAAAGGAATGTGTCTTCACGTATTCTATGATACATTAACACGTTACTGAAAACCGATATCTCCGACCTTTACGAGCGGATGACGCTCGTCTCATTTACGATACGATCTGCAGCTTTCAACAGGAGATTGCCTCCTGCCGGGATGGCTCAATGGAATTGTTATATTACCGTCGCCTTAATCTTCGGCTAATCTTGAACGACATATCATCATAATACAGTACCGTTTACGATACACTCTTTGCTCATGCGAAGAAATTTAGAACTCATCAGTAGATGAGAGACTTAGCAGGCGACGTTGGAAGGCCTTCAAAAAGAGAGCAAGCTGCACTACACAGTTACAATTACGGTCTTGGTCAGGGATGTGAAACTGTTGTATACCCTTTTATATTTTTTTAAATATAAAATACTGTATATTTATATTGTATGGATATTTTTTCAAACAATTAGTTTGACCTTTGATCGATGCACCTAGTGACAAGAAGGCTGGTACACAGTTGGTACACAGCTTGCGGAGACAATTGCGATCATTTTCTAAATAACCATATAGTTAACAAATGCAGACAGCGTTTTTGGCTACATATCGCATATGCATGGAGTCCCTGTAGAATGTTTTGGTTAAGTTTCAATTGTAAACATATTTTTGGTGTTATTTACAAATACTATTAAAACGTACTTATTTCATAGATGCCAAGTTCTGGGTTGGCCGCGGTGACAAGCCGTCCCCGCAGGGTATCCGCATACCCGACGAGAATGGGAAGGAGTCCCCGCTCAGGAAGTATGACAAGAAGACCATCGTCCTCACTTTGCCCGGGGTGAGGGAATATTCTATTCATCTTTTTTTCAGTAAAGAATTAACAAATGAGCCAGCACTTCACCTGAAGCTTGTTGAGTATTGTCGGTCGGATGAACTTAACTCAAAAACAGGATTTATGTGATCCCTTATAAAAATGCGTTGATGTTATTTAGGATTAATTTCATAATGCAATATAACGGGTACTCACGATTAACGATTTTTGATTTTTAATTGCCGATATTTCGAACCAGTTGGTAAACTGTTGACAGCTGCTAGTGACAGATTAATCCATCTACCTTACGTCTAGTTCGTTTTTCTTTTTTGCGTTCCATATCACGACACACAACACTAATTGTATCTTTACGCACTGAACTTTGCACTATTTGTGATTTACATAGACTAACCACTGTTTAAAATCGTATAGGATTAATTTGTTATGCTCCTTTTTTTCTGATCAAAGCTTTTAAACCAGAACAAAGCAAAGTATTATAATACTTTTTTAGTTACTATCTATCGCAACAACTTTCGTGTTTTGATTTGACAGGCATGGTTGTCGGCTACACATATAATTGAGCGACCATTTTAGTGTTCAAGAGTATTAATGCATATGTATAAGGAGTCAAATAAAGTTTCACATCCTTTTTCATATTGTATCCTCCATATGCTACAGTGATTACTGTGATGTGATGCGTGCTGTGATGTTATGTAAGATCACAGCACGCATGTGTGCTAATTTAAAATTTATAAAAAAATATTTTTTTCATTTCTTGTATCATGTATTAATATTGTTCTATTTATTAGGAATTGACGGTCTTCGACATCGGCCACTTCGCAGTGTGGTGCGAGGCCTTCACTGTGAACTTCGGCCACATTTCCCTGCCGCGGGGCTCCCTGGCTAACGTTCCTCCCAGCCTGAAGATGTTGGGCGTCTCGCCGCAGGTACGTTCCGTACAATCGACCCTTCACGGATGTTTTGTATTGAGGTTTTATAAACACTGAATTTACTTTAAAACGAAAATATAAGGCTAGTTAAGCATTTGGATTTTTCTGGTATCGCAAAGGTAACGATAAAATCAACTGGGTAAATTAAGTGAATCATAATATTTGGTCAAAAACCGAAGTAATTACTATTATTAAGTAGATATTGATTTCATTCCCTTGTTTATTAATATTATAACATGACGTTATAGTATCATCGTCACAAGCTGTCCCATAAACTGCTTCGCTCCCAGTAACGACTTTTCTCTCAGATTGGGAAATATTTCTATCAATTTTTGAGAATGGCCATATATGATTTCAAGGCTCGCTGTCTACAAATTTTGATTGCTTGTGTGCCGTGTCCGTTGTTTGATTTGGAGCGACGAAGATCGGTTCAGATCGGAACTTTCAATTGGTTTCAGTAGATACATTCGATAGTTAAACAGAGAAAATATTATTGGGATTATCACAGATATCGATGGTAGATCAGAAGTATCATGGATCAAAAGAGAATGATATAATTAAATTATATTTAATGACTTTTGCGTTATATGAACTTAAAACAAAGTTGGTGTGATCAATTGAGGCCTAAATCGTTAATAAGGATTCTTTAGAGTGGTTTTAATAGTAATTGTTTTTTACTGACACAATACAAAACGTCCGTAAGACATGTATGTAAATAATTAAAAATGTAGGGACTACTGTCGGGTACTAACAATTTGCACCTGAAATATGTAAAGTATGGATTAAAAGCAAATATGTGTTGCGTATGTATAAACCACCGCTGTACGTATTCAAACGCTGCCTGAAACTATCTCTTACAATTATTATAATTATTATTATGGAATAAGGATTCAAATTGCTTTGTTGCGTCGCATAATCCTTATATCTTAGACAATAAAGCCGAGAGTAGACCGAACGAGGACGTCAGGAACGTGGACACATTAGGAACCGTATGAGATAACGGAGCCCACTCATCTGACTCGCGGCGAGTGTGACAGACAGCGTGATAAGCCCTGCGAGGATTACGAGAGACAGTGACGAACGTTCCGCCCCGAATTCACTCGCGAGTAAACGACAATTAGGATTGCAAATGACACCATTTGTTAATTTAATGCTCTCTCATAGCCCGCACTAGGATTCCCCGTATCGGGAGTGCAATGTACATATAATAAGATTTCTTTTATGTCACAAGTATTATATGAAATAAAAAAATATATATGAAGAACATGATGCTTTACGGCGGGTAATGAGGGCGGCGGTGGTACTGCCCCGGGCGAGCTCTAACGGCTCTACCACCTTCTACCACCTTTCATGTATTGTGTTTCGATTCGGGAGGTGTAGTTGCCGGATACACACTCTTGGAGGCGATCATCTTAGTCCTCAAAAGTAGGATCGCATCCGCGTCCATCCGTAAATAGAACTTCTGTTCTATTTGAGATTGGACGTGGTTGTCCATGGGCTGCAGTGACC
>DWON01001195.1:0-25803 GCA_018251015.1 Phocides pigmalion okeechobee
GTAGAAAAAGAAAAATAATTTTGACATTCTATCTTCCCTCCTTGTCCCTCATTCCGCGAACTTAAAAACGCACCCTCCTATCATGTGATTTGGGTTAGCTAAGATTTACGGATCACTGTTGTAGGATAATCACGATAAAGATTTAGAAAAAAAAGCCGGAAAAATGATGAAGTAATATATTTATAGATATAAAATTAACAATAGATTTGTATACGATGCGTGCCGTATATAGGTACAGTTCAGGCTGCGAGTTGTTGGAGCTCCTCGAAGTGGTGGCGGTCGGCGTCCGCCAGCTGCTCCAGCGCGTCGGCCGGCGCCGCGTCCGGGAAGCGCTCCACCCACGAGCGCACCATGCCCTCCGCGCTCGCCGGGTACCGCCGCAGCTCCACCTCATTTTCTGGCCAAAATTCATTTAAATTAGTGTTACAATCATTTCTCCAGTTTAACTATAGAAAGCTGCTCCCATAACTATTCAGGATATCATATTAGTATCATCACGTGATAACATAAACATAGATACCTTTCCATGAACAATATTAGCGAATAAATTGTTGCAAAAACCATTCAATAATGCCGGTAGTATTGCAAAAAATGCACGCCTTAGCCAAAAATTACAGATAGTATCGGGATTGGTATAATCGTATTTTGATTATTTCAATGATGATCAGCAATTGACTACACAAGGCGAGACACTAAAAGGGGAGGGGTGTAGGTACCGTTGCGGCGCGTGTTGGGCTGCACGAAGATGTTGCGGGGCTGCTTGTGCAGCAGCACGACGTCGCGCCAGCGCGCCCACGAGGCGGGCGGCAGGCTGCTGTAGCGCGCGAACAGCCGCTCGCCCGCCGCCGCGTCGCCCGTCGCCTTTATCGTCTGCAGCTTCACCAGGAAATCACCTGCGAATTACAATTCTTATTGTAATATATTCTAAACAGTTTCACTTACATTCAATAGACTAATTTAGTAGTTTCCAAAGTAAAGAAACAAAACATTTGAGTAATTCAATGTTGTATGTGGTTATGCAACAAGCATTCCGTAGCTATAATTATTTATTTTTCCCAATTTCCAATACAATTATATTATATCAATGGTAACTGCTGTATTTTTAATTAACTATAAGATTTCTTTCAACATAATATCAGATATATTAAAATTTGGACTAAAATAAGAATTACATTACATTTAGTTTATGTAAATAATTCAAAAAAAACATACCAATAATTCTCTTTCCGTCGGTGGCGAGTCGGTCCCGCTGCAGGTTGAGCAGCAAGTCCTTGCCTGGATCTACTTCAGTGACAGTGAGAAGCCCTTCATCTTCTAATAATCTCATCAGTGCGAAACGAGCTCTAGCGTGCGCCTTTAAAATTAAAATTAAATGTCATGTCATTTAATATATCTAAATAATATAAAACAAAGTCCCCCGTCGCGACTTTCTGTCTGTTTGCGATAAAGTCAAAAAGTACTGGACGGATTTTCTCACAGTTTTCAACAACAGGTAGAGTGATTCCTGAAGAAGGCTTTGGTACATAATAAGTAAGGTTTTTTTTTTGTAAATTGGGCGAGGAATTAAATAGTTAAGTTCAATATGGTAATTAATTCGCCATTCGAAATAGACGTTTCCAATAGTTAGTTTTTGCAATTATGAAAGAAAAATAATTTAAGTAAATATAAACTCTATTACCCGAGCGAAGCTGGTTTGGGTCGCTAGTTAGCAATAAAATTAAAAAACTCATTGCAAGGTTTATTATATTTAGCGGACATGTCGCGGGTTATCATAAGTGGAACATGAATGACCTGTAGCCAAGTTTTGGTGGAGGGCTGGTACATCTCGGTGGCCTTGGCGGCGCCGTTCCACAGCAGGCTCAGCCAGTTCACGTACGTCACGTCCTCCGCCTCCTGCCCCTCGTACCCGAATATCCTGTCGACGACAATACGATACTCTCAGAACATATGTCAACTATTAACTTTACTAACAAAATTTTACTTGTATTTATTTACTTAAATTAATTACTAATCCTATTTGATATATAAAAATATAAAAATATATATAGAAGGATAAATACACATAATAGCAAATAAAAAAATAGTAGTAAAACATAATATCTTTTTTTTTAAGATCACATTTTCTGTATGAAATAAAATTTGTGATACATATACTATATTCTGAGTAATAATGAATTTAAATGTAAAATATCTTTTACAGTAACTTCTACTCATCACCAGGCGTTCGATGAGCATGATCATATTTGAAAACGAATGCAGCAAACTTACTGAAATTAGCCAATCCAAAATGGTCCTCTATTAACACGCGTAATATTAGGACTTGGTTATACAAACAATAGAGTTATTTGTGATGTTTTTTTTATGTGTTAAGAGTACCAAACGAGAATGCAAACCACTTGATGTTAAGTAGTCGCCAAAATTCTATCTGAGCACGAACGTCGATGCGTTGCTACTATTGAGGACTAAAATGGTCGCCTCGCTTTACATAGTAGCCGGCAATCGCACCTCTCCAACCGAAACACAAGAAATGCTTTACGGCGGATTATGAAGGCGGCGGTGGTACGTCCTCGGTCGAACTATAGTTCTCCCTTTAAAAAAAATGTGATGTGTAACAAATATATTGTTTCAAAAAATATCGTAATATGTATTGAGTACAAATTTAAGAAATGCCATTATGCAGTGTATTCCTTACTTCAGAATTTCGGGCACCAGCGACAGGTAGAGCCCCACAGCTTCAGCGCGACACTCTTCGAAAGCCGATCCGAGAGTTGTGAATTTACTGTCGTATGTTTCACCCTCCGTGTACCATGTTTCTATTTGCCCCCCTTTGAAAAAATATACAATACTATGTTTATATATATTTTTTATGAGAGAAGAGTATCATATAAAAATGCACGCCAGGCTACCCATTATTGCACAGATGGTGCAGGCCATAGATTACTTACAACCTTAAATATACTTCAGTCTTATTTGAGGTCATACGTTGCTCCCCTAGAATCTAAGATATTTTTTTCATTTGAGAAGAATAGCAAACGAGCATGCAAACCACCTGATGTTAAGTATTCGCAACCCATATCCACGTACAACCACAAACACGACCGAAACCCTATCTGAGCTCGAACGTAGATACGTTGCTACTCCTGAGTACTAGGATTGATGGTTGATTTCATTTTGATTTGCTTAACGGCGTATTATGAGGGCGGCGGTGGTACCTCCCCGGTCAAACTAAAGTTCTCCCACCTTTAAAATTCGCTTCGCCTTTAAATTTAGCTAGCAACCGAAACACATGAATTGCTTTTTAACGGTTTAAGTGGACGGCAATTGTAATTTCCTGGTACACTAAAATCCTCTTACCAGTGAGCGGATTCTTGACCTTGTCCTTGTCGAAGTTGAAGGTACCGTCCGCATTCTGTCGCAGCAGCTTGCCGCTGCCGTGACCCAAGAGCTCGTGCAGGCCTACCTGGACCTATTCAAAATATGATGAAGTTAAAAGTATAATGAAGAATATTCCCTTTCTAAAAATCAATAAGAACAAATGTAAGGTTATTGGGAATTACGTGCAAAGGCACTTATATAAAATAACTTACTATTTTCTCAACCGTGTCACTCAAAAAAAACACTTCTTTTTTATTTGATTAATATTGACTTCAAAATCTCTTAACTACAGCATAAACCTTGAAAATCACAGACTCCATTCCTCATTTCAGTTGAATATGGGAATATAGATCTGATTCTACAACCAAGACAGTTCACATAGCCCTAAGAACGTATATCGGAACTAAGATTGTGGCTTCTTACTATGTAAGTGAGCTGACGACCACAACTTTCTACTGATGCATAGCAATTATTTCCAGCTAGAAATGTGCGATTGATACATCCCGCATAGAAATGCACGGGTTTACCTTTAGAGTATTAGGTTTGAAGAAGTATGTGGGATTATTTTCATTAAGTGTCATTCAAGTAACTCATAAAGTGAAGTAATGAATAACAGCCCACCTCGAAAGCAGCGACCCTGTACTTCTCCAACAGTTGCTTGTCGCTGTCGGACAGGAAGGGGATGACTGACTCCTTGTACGCGGCCGGGATCACGTTGCCTAAAGACACGTTCTTGAAGCCTTCATTTTGACGGATCTCGTCATCTATGCAAAAAATAATTCATATTACACAGAAACCCACTAATTTACTTATACATAAATTATTTTTGTGTACAAAATTGTCAAATTATCTTCATCGCTAACACTTTGACTGCGGTGGGCATGTATTAGATCGAGTCAGGATTGCGGGAGGCAGCCCTAATTGGAGCTCTTTTCTCTAGACTGAAGATATGCCGACAATTCACACAACTAATGTATTTTTAGCATCCGTAAAACATTTACGAATACACAGAAGTTGTTTCCTCTCGCAGTCTTGTAAAGACAGCACTTTTGTTGTCTCGTAATGTGTACATGTGTGTAGGAGCCGCAAGCGCGTCGCGCCCAGAATTACACAGCAGTGTTGTATCCGCAGGGAAAGTGTTAAGACGAGCGGCTGAGTTCATTAAGAAGGACCTGTTAAATTTCCGAAGCTAATCAGTCTATCCCGAATATTACAAATGAGTTAAACTCTTCGATAATTTTAAATACGATTAATGATGCTTTACGGAATTTTTGGTGATAAATAAAACCATACTCTTTATTTACATTTTTACAACGAAATAGCTTTCAACGATAACCCGTTTTTACTTCTCTTCCTCTTCCAGTCCAGAGACAGCCTTGTATCACACACGATATGAAATGTATTATCACATTTCGTCGAAATATTGTTATCTACTAATTTAACAAATTCGTAACATTAAATATGTCTATATAGTGATGATGCTAGTTTAAGGTCACAGTTAATGACAATGAATTAACAACGATGTCTCACATATCTCTAAATTTCCACTTACAATTAGGAATGTTAATTCCGGCCGGGATCCCACTGCCGGAGAAAGTCAACACATCGAGGCTGGTGAAGTCGGGCCGCAGGAACGTGTCCTTCTCCAAGTCCTGCCCCCAGGGCAGCAACTTGATGAACCTCTCGGCACCCTCCACCAGATTTCCGAACTTCTTTGACATCTCCTTGTTGACCATCGCCACGAAACCCTCGAACTCGCCGCGCTGCCCGCTTGGATCGCGGTATGTTTCAATGAATCCCTGGTATCTGCAATTTAGTTAAGCTATTAGTGCGAGTCTACTGTACGTTTCTATCAACCGCTGGTATCTGAACATAAAATATGTAATCAGTTCTAGCTTACAAAGTCATTCACATTACGTTTGTAAAGTACCCAAGCATTTTTTACAAATGACTGCAAAGTTGTAAGTTTCATAAAAAATTTCAGAATGCATTTTGCAGAAACAATTTTACGTGAATTAAATACGACACCTGGCATCTTTTTGTTGGTTGATGTTTATTTAACAATATTTTTTTGACTCCATAATAACGTCATACATAAATGATATTATTAACAGTTATACTTTCTGGTTACTCTTTTTGAAATGTGTACTGCCTTCCTTCCTTTCCTTCCTTTATTAATTAAACAGAATACAAATACAATACAAATGTGCTTTATTGTACACCAAGAAAGAAAATACATAAAGGTAATAACAACAACAAAATACAGAAGTGTAAACAAAAGGCGGTCTTATCGCTGATAGTGATCTCTTCCAGACAACCTTTGGGTAAAAGGATAAAAAGAGATATGGAGTGGGAGAATATATCCTAATAAATCTTAAAATGTAGATGCGACCCTAACGCTAAGTAATGAAACTCTCCCTACAATCTCTCGTGTTTCATTTGAATAACTGATATTTGAAAAACTCACGTTTCAATGATAGGGCCCTTGTCTTTAATCCAATATCTGCTGCCCTCTTTATGCTCATTCAAATCTCCCTCCTTGAAGCTGTTGATGTAATATTTGAGCATGTTCTTCTCATTATCATTTGCAGCATACTCGACAGCCTTAGCAAGATTATCATTAACCAACTTCAGCAGGGGTGAATAGTCGCCTCGGGTTACTTGAAAGTAAGCATTCTTGTATTTTTCCTTCTCCATAGTTATTGGTGGTTTGGGGGTAGTTTCCACACTCGCATAATGGATGGTGTAAAGGGGTACTGAAAAAAGAATATTGGACAATTGAAAAATTTAATTTAATTAAAATAGGATTTCAGTAGTGTATAATGTCAAATTTGCACATCCACAGGCTGCAGGAACCAATTACGTCAAGTAACGTGCACTAATGCTCATTTGCTACTTTTTAACATAGAAAAATATACTTAATATATTGTATAGATTCTACAAAAATAATCCGTTTTATATAAACATTTAAAGAACTCAAGAGCGCTTGTTCATATCTCAAGCAGAGAATTGCGATTGCTATTCAACGAGGGAATGCCACTAGTGTTGTTGGAACCATGCCGCATAGTCACGGATTCCCTTTAGATTGTTTATGTTAGGTTTTCATCATTCTAAATATGAAAAGAAATTAAGGTAAAGGCCTCATATGATAAATGAATATATGTGATTATTTTCATTTCGTACATCATTTATACATTTACAAACTAGTCTTTCCCCAATATTTCACTAACACTTACAGCCATCATCAGCTAGTGTTTTGAATGTTCTACAGATGTATGCCTCTATGCGTTTGGTCTTCATCCAATCATTGACCAAGTTTGAATCTTCTTCTGTACAGTTACTTGAGAAATAAGTCGTTATGCCCTGAAAATATCATCTTAACATGATAACAGACAAGTTGCAATTTAGTACAAATTTAAAAATTAATTCCAATAAAGGGATAGTCGAACGATTCTGATAACATGTATGTGACTTCAGGTACAATTTTTTTGTATATACTATAATATAGATGTATTGTATATACTATAATATATATAATATAGATGAATGTAGATAACTTTTATGACACTTTCTATATCACAAAAACACACAAAGACAAGCAATCAAATACCCAGACGCAGAATAGAAATTTATCATTTAAATGTCTGCTTTGCCAAAGTGGTGTTGTAACCGATGCACAATTTGAGTCATCATTGAGTTTATAATATAGAGCTAACTTCACAAAACTTTTATCAGGTGATGGAACTTTTTGTGATAAAACTGAAAGCACAACTTCGTTATTTTCCCACAAGTTGCAATAGCCGAGGCTTCCATGTATTCATGCTACCGCAGTGGCTACATAGTTCATAATACGCTTCATTTTCTTCTTCTTTAGCATCCTATTGCTTGATATAATTGAACTGATCTGTCATTATATAATATATATCATACCTTATTAGACAAACCCAAACTAGTCAGTCTTGGTGCTATACTGTAAATAGCATTCTGAGTATTTTGCCATAATTTGGTGAGGTGTGTACAGTCGTTCTCATATGCTTTTGATGCTTTTATGATTAGTTCAAATGATTCCTTGGATAAATTTGGAATGAATTTTGTGTCACCAAAACCTTTGTAGTTACCGCTGTTTGCAAAAACTCCACCAGCGTAAACTAAGAATGCCTAGAAGTAATACAAAAGCACTTTACTAAAAATAAATACTAGACTTAGTACCATTCATAAATCTAGTATGTAACAACTACAATGAAGTTTTAGTAAAAAATAAATCTATGATTAAAAAGATGCATTGCCATTCCTTAGGCCTAAGATGAGTACTGCATATGCACTGCATAAAGTAGCCAGTAGTGTATTTTTAACTATATTGTTGATAAATGTTACATATATGTTTTTTCACATTGATTTATTATTAAAAAATGTATTTGTCTAGAATAAGTAGAACAAATGCTTCATTATTCTGTAGTTAATATCAACCACAAATAGTTCACAGATTCTGTTATCTTAGTTCATGGAAGTGGTGCGCCTATCATTATTACAGCACTTACTAGTGACAACATATTAAATAATTGTTAGATATTGTTATTAAGTATGCATGTGGCCTCACAGGAAATAATTCTATGAGGAAATTATTACATTTCTATATTATCAAAAAGCAAATATAGAATTTATACTGTTATATTGTGTAGTATTGCATTAGTTTATACGAGTACATACCTACAATGTAATATAGGATTTGCATTATCATGTATTTTATTGAATTATATGTGTTTCTTTAAACATTTCTAAAAACAATTTATATGTAACAAGAAATTGTATTTTGTTAGAGTTTTATTTTATTGATTTCATGTCTTAACATTTTAAATGCATAATGCGCATGCAGCTTGCGTACAACTAATATATTAATAGAAATGTGTAAAAGATTACAGCAAACACACTTGCTTTGTTAATGTAAGTACTATAAAACTGCGGGCATACATAATGTATGTATTTGTAGACGCTACACAAATGCGGCCAAACAATAGGTGTGTGAGCAAGTCTAAAGAATACGGATGTTTAATCAGAACTGTTGTATCGCTAGTTGCAATACTGACTAATAAGTAAATAAATGTATGTTAGTGTTGTCTGGCTAAAACTACAACAATTACAAGGATATTATTACATTAGGGACCACATAAGATTTATTCTAAATTTACATTGAAAACAATTTAATTCATTAATAAAATTGATAAAAAGTAGTAAAACGCTAGACATACTTGAAAATCATCTTCTGTTGCTCCAGCTTTTAAAGCAGATGCTTTTAGTTCTTCTAATGGTTCACCTATGAATATTCTATGTAACAAGGAGAATATCCTTGGTGATTCTGGACTGGTTTGAACAAGTACTATTAAACCTCCATTCCAGGCAGCCTGAAAAGACATTAAATAGTATATTAACAGAACTAAAGAAGTATATATAGAAAGTGACCCAAGTTCTTGACACAATAATGCTGCATTGGCACAGATACCCTGTAGATTATTTAGGTTAGGCTTTCACTATAATTTGTTTTCAGGTATTTAATGTTATATTCACGACAATTAAAAGCATTTAAAAAAAACAAAGGTGATTTTTTTATACATTTAAAAGTGAGAGAACTATAGTTCGACCGGGGGTGTACCACCACCGCTCTCATAATCTGCCGTAAAGCATTACTTGTGTTTTGGCTGGAGAGATGTAGTTGCCAGCTACACTTTGAAGCAAGGCGACCATCTTAGTCCTCAGGAGTAGCAACACATTTACATTAGAACTCAGATGGGGTTTCGGTCGTGTTTGTGGTTGTATATGGATGTCTATTGGATGAGACTGCTTTAGATCAGGTTCTTTGCATGCTCATTTGCTTTTCTTATCACAAAATAAAAATTTTTGGATACTCATTTTCAATCTCATGGTTTTCATTACATTGTAAAAGATATTTAGTGACATAGGTAACTTTTATACCTTAAAATAAAAAAGGTTACAGCACATGCCAAATTTCATGGCTGTTCAAAAATTCCGGTGTTTAGTTATCCAGTACACATATAAGTAAGTGGAGCATGGATGTAGGCATGCTCGAGAGCATGCTATGATGATAAAAATAATTTATAGTGACCAAATTCAAATTCACACAATGCTCTCAATGGTCATAAAGTTTGGCTATTTAACACTTTCCTGCAGGATACACAATTGTTGTGTATTACTTGACGTAACAGGCTTGTATGCACCAGTTGTGTACATATAAATCTGTATGGATTCAGGGCGAACACAAGTGCAGAAATTACACCAGCGCTACAATACTGTAGGTGGAAACAACATGTGTGTATTTGGAGATGCTAAAAGATAAAACATCTCATTGAATTTTAGGTGCTTCTCCTGTGTATTGAAAACAACTACAGTTAAATAGCTGTGAATCAGGGAGATCTGCTGCAACTCCCGCCTACCATCCCAGGGAGTTGGGAGTGGCTGAAAAACAGCGCTGCATGGGATTACAAACCTATATCAGGTTACGCTGAGCCACCTCCTTTTGCCTCTCAATGTAATAGGTTACTTTAGCATAAGGATATTTGTACATAATTTGTATGGCAATAAAGCATTATTATTATTATTATTATTTCATTTTGAATTATGCTCGTTGAAACATTTATTAGTGACTATCTATTTCGAGTCATGATTCCATGTTTTTATAAGTTCATAATTATAACGTCATCAACGAAATATGTGGAAATAACAAGTATTTTATTGTTTGTACTCATATTATATGAAGTACTATTCTTAATTGTAGGAAAAGCTCAGGTGACCAGCAACATTATCTTTAATTAAAAAATAATAATATATATATTTGTAAATAATCATGACTATAATTATTATTACAAGCGCTAACATATTGTGGTTCAACTTACAACTCATCAGTATTCTAGAGCCATCTATTTGCTGCAGATATAGCGTCAGTAGCGCCATCTGTATCACGGAACAAAAATTATTGTTGGGAAAGCCGCAACGAACCGCTCTGTACAAATGCTACCTATATATGAAATTACACCATCTTGTGCACTAATGACATGCTTGATTTCTTTAAGTGTATATAGATGGCGTTATTTCTTACAGTTTAATAAATAATTTATAGTAATATCATGTAAAAAATATTTTTATTGTGTTGTTTTAAAATTATAGAGGTTAAATATCGGAAGTTTAAATTAATTTAAGTTTAAGAATATTTCATATAAGGGCAGACATTTCAAAAAGAAAACCTATTTTAATCCCTATTTAGATAAAGTATGAAATAATTGAAATATTTTTATTGTATAATAAAAAAATGGAAATCATACTACTCGCATTTTTTGGTACGTAACGGAATATAAAATGCATATAATTTAAAATGAGCTAGAGGATTTAACTATCTTAGTCTTTAGGTAATATTTTGCCATCATATTTTCGAGTAAAAGTATTTATTGTTTGATATTCGTTATGAATATGCCTGTGTCTATTTGGATCAACATTTCAAAATGTTGAAAGTTAGGGAACAACCCATCAGATTTAAATTATCATCTTCATGTCCATCAACCTTGTGAGGTTCCCCTGATTAACGTCACTCCATACTAATCTGTGTCCGTTGAAATCAACTTTTCCCCGCCATCTTTTTCAAAAGTTAAATTGTAATTACACGTAAAAAATATGTGTTGAATTTTTTGCAATCTTTAACAAATTTAATATGTATTTTTATAAATATATTATATCATCTGTGTTGTGGGATATCGTGTAGATCAACTGTGTTTACATCGTCTCCAATATGATAGGTATCTCCCTTGCCATTTTTGCAAAGTTCAATAACAAAAGAAAAGACTACATTAAGTTTTCTGGAGATTAATTTATAGCGGGCCAAAATACGCACAAAACCGAATCAGCTGTTGCTCCGATTTTCGGTGCATCTTCTCTTTGCTTTGTGCGATTCAATAGATACGAGTTTATTTGTGATCTCCGGGTAAAGAGTAGCAGTGCGTTAGGAGTAGTGTTGTCATGGCTATGAGTTTTCGGATCTCGAGGGTTCTGATGTGACAAAATATTATTCAGAATCTTCGTCGAGTTTGTTAATCATTGATATTACATAAAGATAAAATATTGCCCGTTTCTTTATTTGTTTAGTTCTTTAAACGCGAAATCTACTGATTTAATATAACTTTGCAAACAGGGTAGACAATGATAGTTACTCTGGTTTCGTGGTAAGCTATGTTTTATTACGCTATTTTAACATTAGAAGTAATCAATGATAAAAGACTATTATAATTAGAATAAATGTTTGTTTTAAACAATATTTGTCAAAATATGTATATAGTTTATAGCAAGCCTCTAAGCATATTATATTTCCAGATAGTTTCGGTCATTTTAGGAGACTTCAAAAATCATGCACTTGTTTTTTCGTTAGCAAAGTATTTTTTTAATCTAATTAACAGCATTTTTATGTTACACCTATCTGACTGTAAATAAATATCGATTCAGCTGCTTTACTTCCACCTGAAAATCTAAAAGTAGATTTCGTCAAGTTAAATCTTATCTGACATCAATCATTTATATAGCATAAAATATATTTATTACATAGGAAATGATTTAACTAACAGATTTGATACATTTTTAAGTTTATCAACACGTTCATATAAAAATAAGTAATTTTACTAACTTTTAAAGTTAATGTCTTAATGTTTTCGGTGTTGGAAACACTACAAACACTCCCGATAAATATTTTTTTAGCTTTTTTTCATTATTCATAATGCTCTTGAGCAGATTTCTTTTGAAAATAGCGTTTATTTTTTGATTAATAATAATGGACTATTTATATAAGGCAATATTTTCATAAGCGCAAATATTTTAAGGGCGTATTTGGACCATGAAACTGAACAACTTTACAATGAATTTATTTCGAAAAATTAAAACGAATTTTCGTTCTCCCATACAAAATTGCCGATCAGCTGATTAATTTAAATTTATTTTTAATGGTACGTTTAAATTTATTTTTTTATTTAAAATGTATCTTTACATTTACTATAAAGTTAAAGAGATTTTTCAATGTGCAAATCACTTTAACAATAAGTCTGATTCTAATGTATTTGAATTTGAAAGTCCACTTATTGAGCGAGGTTTGAATCTACGTAACATCAGGATACAATTCTTATTATTTATGAGAGAAACCTATTTTATAATAATGTCTTTAATTCTAAAACCACAGACCGAAGACGCTTAAACATTTGTATACATAAATGTTCAGATCCGTGTGTTGGTATCACAAATAGTTTCGGTTACGTTTATGATCTGTAACTTACGTAGTTTAACATCTCTACAATCCTAGTACCCACCCCATGGGTTCATTGATCGCGTCCATTGTGTGCGCGTGCGATGCCAGCTGCCAGTAAGCCACCCTACTCGCTAGGGAGGCAGATGGTAGATTTTGAAAGAATTTTTTATAACTCTAATCTGAAATTTTGCGTCACGCATGACATCATATGGTAATAAGGTTTTTTAAGACCACTGAACTTTTGCCCGTTGCAAAGTTCTGTCGAACCGATAATACATGTCATAAGCATAGAACTTATGTATTGATTTATAAAAAGTTTAAGGAACACGCTAAATAGTTATCAAGTACGTATCGGATTACGTATAAATGACAGGTTCCGCAGTTTCGTAAAACAACTGACATATCTCATTATACATCTCAAAAATTGTTAAAGAACATTTTTACGTGGTCACACTAGCAAATAAGCATGAAGGAAAACGACGCTAATTAGTCGCTCTAACTTCAAAGAGGACTGAAGTTCTATCTGAAGTCGTGTGTAGTTGCGTTCCTACTCCAGAGGACAAAGAAGGTCGCTTTGTTTCTAAACATAGGCAACAGAGTCTCTCTTACCGAAATGCTTAAGTTGCCTTACGATGGTTGATGTGGGCGGTTGTGGTACTTGCCTGGTTAAACTTAATTCTATTCTCTATTGAGATACTTGTTATTGAGAGATTGTTATTATCGGTAATAACGTATCTATGTATATCTACCCTCCGCAGGATTGGAACCCAATTGATTATACACGCCCAAGAGGTAGGGAGGATTTAATATAATGAATATATGCTTGTTACCTCCATCTGTTTTATAAAAAAACCAGTCAGGTGGTAGAATGACGTTTGATCGGGCGGTACTAATCCATGCTCATAATCCATCCAAAAGCAGGTCTTGTGTTTCGGTTGGAGGTGCGATCGCAAGTTACATTTAAAAGCAACCATCTCAGTCCTCACGTAGTGACGCATCTATGCACGACGTCATGCAAGACTTAAGACCTGTTTGTGGTAGAGCATATATGTCTATGGTCTGCAGAGACCATTTAGATCTGATGTAGATCGCCTGTACACTCGGTCCTTAGGAGTAGCAACGGATCTAAGCATGACGTTAGGCAAGTATTAGGTCCTGTTTGACGTTGGGCTTAGATGTCTACTGTCTGTAGAGACAATTAAACTGCAGTTCGTTTGCTACTTTTCAAAGATAAATGAAACCTACTTGTTAATTCGCAGAGACAATGTTTACTAATTTATTTGGTTCGTAGCAAAATTCGTAGCGCCATTAAAATTACTTAAGTGGAATAATATTTCGAAATAAGTTCCGACTTATTTAGTAATTGGGCATAATTATGCGATGTTTGGCATGGGACTCTTGTCAGAATAAACTAATAAGACCATAGACCACAACGAGGGCCAAGATTTCTCATTTTTGAGAACTTTATACGTAAATAATTTTCTGGTATGCGTGTTTTCTTACGGTGGTTTGCTTCGTCGTTAAAGTAAGTGATAATTAATTTCCAATATAAGCATAATTTCAAAAAATTGGACGTATTTATTATGGTAAGAGAATTGAAGTTTCACGATTAGGGTATCACTGCTCTTACCTGTAAAATGTTTTCGATGAATAAAATATAACAGGATTATATTAATTCAATGCAAGACTAAAAGTTAATAGTAATTTACATCGCTCTTAGTTATTCTCTGTGAGATTTTTCTATATTTTTTATCTTTTATTATATTTTTCTATATTTTAAGTTATTTTGTCTGAGGTTTTTCTGTCCAAATAATCATGGGTTTTCAAAGATGATTTTCAAATGTGTCTGATGGATACATCTTATTTCAATATGTTGGGCAAAAGTTAGTTAATGTTATTTTGTTCAGCCTTTGCGGTCAAAATCTATTGTTGTAATAATTTGTTACAAAAAAATTTGAATTTCTATAATTAAACATTATATGTAAGTGAATAATTAATAATTAATCGACAATTAAAAATAATTTACTAAACTTAATTAGTCTCACGTTTGAAAGACGTTGCCGGTGACAAGAGGGCTGGTTCATATCTCGTGCAGAGAGTTACGATTGCTCTTCATCGCGGAAATACGGTTAGCGTTCTTGGAACCACACCACATGGACACAGAGTCCCATTAGATTGTTTAGGTAAGGCTTTTATGACAATTCGTGTTTTTTATGTGAGAAGAGTAGCAAATGAGCATGCCAACCACCTGATGTGAAGTAGTCGCAGCCCATAGACATTCACCAACACGACCGAAATCCTCTCTGAACTCGAACGTAGATACGTCGACTGACTGAGGACTAAGATGGTCGCTTTTCTTCAAAGTGTAGCCGGCAATTGAGCTCTCCAACCGAAACACGTAACCCTTTGCGGCGGATTATGAGGGCGTTTTAGTTTTAACATTTCCATTATTGTACTTAGTAAACAACATATGTACCTGGCTTTCGGCGGAAGAGTGGTCTCAAATAAGAAGCGATACGTCAACAATGGCCAGAGGAAGTGATTGGCTCCACATACTCGCTAGAACAATGTGTTTCCCACCGACCCACGCCGATCGCGATGGCTTCCTGCTCCGTGATATTTGAGACCGATGGAAATACTTTATGGTTACTTTTAACAACAAGCCCTGCTTATTACAAGCTGTAATAACTAATATCAAAACAGCGAATCCTTGTGAGAGGCTATGTCGGTTCATATTTTATTCGATGATCTCAAATAAATCAATTTATTTTCATTTTAATTACGATAATGAACACTTTAAAACTAATTATAATAAAGGCCTAACGTAAACAATTAAATGGACTTTTATTTATTAATTTAATACTAGTTTTTTCTTGCGATTTTGTTGGACCTAAGTCAATATTACAAAATATACAAAAAATCTACTAAATTTTATATTTTCGATATTACCCTCTTAGGGTTGGAATTCTCAAAATCGTTTGCGTATGATTTTTTAATACAGAAGTATTATTATGATTATAATATGGTTATTTTCATAATACCAAACAAAATACTTTTTTAATTACTGTTTGACTGACTTGGACGCAATTTTCACTTTAAAATGGGTGATTTTTAAATTAATTGTAAACCCCAAAAATACGCAAGGTACGTATATGCATAAAAATTTAAACTAAGATCAGTGTAACTTATTTAAAAATAACAAAACTTAAGTAAATAGTGTCTGTATATCGATATTTTTGAAAATCTTATTCTAATAACCGTTATTTCGAAGGTAGAATAGAAGGTAGTATAGAACAACTGAGGAGGTACCACCTTGGCCCTCTTAATCCGTAGAAAAAATCTTGTGTGTCGTTTGGCGATGAGCTCTTGACGGCTAGACTTATCAACGCCACGACTGTAGAAACACATCTACATACATATGATCGTAGATACGATTTCAGTTCTGTTTGAGATTTGATATATCCAAGGATTAGAGAGACTATTTACCTCCAAGTTGCTTACACGCTCGTTTGCTATTTTTTAAATAATAGATGGTAATACGTAATCGAATTACAAAGAATTGTTCCACGCTACAAACTTTCACTAAATTAAATTTCTGTCTTCTCAATCTATAAGAATATTTGTTTGTAAAGTGGTAATATGCTTGCCTCCGATAAAGTGAATTCCGTATACACCGGAAGTTTATCTTATCTTGATAAAATGTAGAGTAACTTAGATAGCTTTTGGAAAGTTTAAAAATATGTGAAAACTATCTGTAAGCAGAGATTTTAACCTAATATAAAGGCATTGAAGGTGCGAGAATGGAATTGTCAATATTATATGTAACCTACAGGGGCCTTAGTACTATTTCTTAAAATAAACTGATTTTAACCTTACTTTGAAATTTTGTATTTTGAAACAAAAAAGGGTGACTAATGAAATTCAACTATACATTGACACATTATCAAGGTACATAATGTGCGTTCTTTATAAGTAAAGGATCGCTGATCAGTAGTTCCTCTGAATTATATATATATGTTTTAAAATAGCACGGTTCTTATTTTTTTAAATGTAGTTGGAAGGTCTTAAGACTGTGATAATGATAGAATCATTTAGTCCTAAAATCGTTAAGCAGGTATGCAGATTGTAAAAAAGACGGTTGTGATAATAGTTCTGAATAGTGGTGGTAAGATAGATAACGAGGCATATCATTACGTGGTGGAGGGTAGCATGGTAGGCAGTAGGGCACGCAACGCATGTGGCCCGCCGGCGGGCCGGTGCCGACGCATCTGGTGACCGGCGGGGGACGCGCGGCGGGGGTTAAATATAGTGACGGAGCGCCACGTGCGTCGCCGAGCATCAGTCCGCGCGCAACCACCATAACGAACGCTCGTACCCCTCGACATCAGTGTTTACCAAAACATACGCTTGCGCGTTCTGATCCGCCGCAGCGGAGTGACAGTGTTCAGAGTGTAACGGTGGCCGGCGCGACGGAGGCGGTGCAAGGCATGTTGATGGCAGGCGCTCTGCCGGCCGAGCCTGAGGGGCTGCTGGCTCTGGGCGCGCTGCCCGGCCAGAAGGACACGACGTGGACGAAACTCTTCGTCGGAGGACTCCCTTACCACACGACGGACAAAAGCTTGCGGGAACACTTCGCGGTCTACGGCGACATAGAGGAGGCGGTCGTCATAACAGACAGACAAACCAGCAAAAGCAGAGGATATGGCTTTGTAAGCATATTTTTTATTTCTTATTAACTGTATGATAGTCGCATTCCGATCCGTTTACCTAGATACTGTGTAAGTTTCAAGTGATTTTCACAACGTTCCAATGGGCGCGTTTATTCAGCTGAATTGACACGTAAACTCTTGTGCGCATACGACTCACGGCAGCTCTGAAACGGCGGCATATCGCACATTTACCACGTTATCGCACTTCACCGCTACCACAATACATCCAGCTCAATGGAAACACTCGTGTTGTATCGCGGAATTACATCTAACACGGAAGTTGTGTGCGCCACGCAGGTGAATATGCGATTTTAAAATGACATTTTGCAATAAAAGGAAGGCTTTTTGAATAACGAGGTACCGAAATATTTTGGCTATGCAATGTAAGGTTAATGTATTGCCGCTTTATCGTATTGACGTGGTTAATGTTGTGAAATAGGTATCATTTAACACGAAAATGAGGTTGAAAATCAACGTTGACATGAGTCGAATAATTAAGTTTTATTTATTCATTGATATAATCTACCTACCGACAAACATTCCTATTCGATAGTTTACGTGTAACTACGACAATAGAGCAAGTTTAATTGAACAGTCGTGTAACTATTGCCTTTCCTAATAACTGCAATTTCACGTTTGAAAATTTTATGTTTTTACCTATTACTACTACCTACTCACTTACTACTTAGTTACTAAGCCGATAATTTCAACAGATGATGTTATATAGGAGTTTTTAACCATTTTCGTTCCAGTAAATCTTCTTGAACGTAATAAAGTTTGAGGCTTTGTGCAGCGCGAGCGGGACTCGTGGGAAATGAATCACAACCCCATTTTCAATTCCGAAGGGTAAGGCTACCCTGAGGGAGGGAAGCTTGTCCCATTGCACCCTCGCCGTGACACCCAAATAGCTGTAATAATCGCAATGCACTATTTGCGACACTTGGTCTGCGATGTGAGCCAAAATGCGTGATCGATTTTTGAGTTTTATTATTCAGTAACAACTGTTACAATATATATTTCCAAACACTAAATTATAACATAGTAGATATCTATATAATAGATGAAGGGACGCATATTTGTAAAAAACATCGTGTACTTTGCTGCATGTGAAATCACTGTGTTTTTAATTTTAAATAAATAATTACGTAAATCAAAAACAAATCGCAGGAACTCTTAACGACAAGGAAATCTTTCTTTACAAACACATAGATGTCTACCTGATTGATACATTATTTTTCTATATTAAAAGAAAAAATAATTATTAATTAAATTGGAAAAACTCAAATCAACAAAAGCCATGGGTTTAATTAATAGATCTTGAATGCGAATCAAACAGTTACTTTTATATTCTGTAAACGAAATGTTTCCATAACATATTTCATACGGATATTCATTAAGAGCTTCGTAAAATACATGACAAAGCGTTGTTGAGTTTTAAAATTAGCGTTATACTTTGAACTTTATATAATTGTAATACAGGTCAAATTACCGGTTGTACGACTGAAGGCGATTGTGCTAGTTGCTCGTTGGGCAGAGACAGCTTCATCGGGACGTGTTGAAGTACATTTTGAAGACAAAAGACCGTAACTTGATACTGTGCGGGTGAAACGAGCGTACGTGTACTGCGAATAAAACTTAAAAAATATAACCTTTCGTAGCGATTCTGCTGCATCATACTGTATAAAATACATCGTTAGACAAATAAAACCAAATAAATACACTTTCGTACAGTTAATAATTCTTCAGGAGGTTTTGATCCCTTGAGGAGATAGGGACTAATATTACCTTCTAAAAGACGTCCTCAACAAAAATTACTACTCAAATACTAAATATGTAAACGATTCTCGTGAACGGATAATTATGTCCTTAATACCTATTTTGAAATTGATCAAATTAAAGTGGTCGTGCGTGGAAATGTCGGATTGATTTGTAATTGTACTTATTAGCCCCAAGGTATCCGCGGCTGACTGAAACCATCAGTCTTCTAAAAAGTGACTCCATAACTTTAATCAGTCTTAAGTCGGGATACAAAAGATCTTTTTGATAATCTTTTTAAATTTTCAAGTTTGGTATTTAAATAGAAAAATGGATCATCTCATAATTTATGATTCACACGTTAATCAACAATTGTTTATTTGCAATTTGAGTAAGTTGGTACATGCTTTTGAAAGTGTCATGATGGCTTTTGATTTGTCTAAAATTAACTTAGTAGCAGGGTTGAGCAGTATTTGAATTACCTACTTGTACTTACTAAAATACTATTGAAATACAAATACATATTTGGTATTTGTAAATCAATTACCTATTTTGTAAGAATGTAAATTGTAAATGTTATTTTCAATCTGAGGTTTCTTGAATTTGATTGATTTTATTTATTTTATTCTGAATACTTATGGTTTCAAAAATACTTAAACTTTAACTTACATACATTTAGCGATCTTATTAATGGATGCATTCTGCAGATTATTTAGTTTGTTTGCTAGTACATACATTTAAAAATATACATATGTTTATGTCAAGTATATATTTTTCCCAGATTTGGTTACTGGTAGTTCAGCAGCTCTACTAACAGGATCCAGCTTAGATTCGATAGAGATGGCGAGCTGAGAATTGGAATAAGCAACATTTTACACAAAATCGTTTTATGCGGTACTTGGTACCTATCTACTTAATTAACTGAACGGTTAGTTTCTATATTTGTTCCATGGTAACTTACACTTCGGTGAAAGCAATAGGGCAATACAATCGATGCATGAAACAATTTTTATTCATATTCAGTTATCGTTTAATATGGTTATCTAAATAGCATTCTGTCGATAAAATTAAAATAATTGGATAATATAGATTTGATAAATATTTATTTTAGATAGTAGGTAGTTAGGTACATACAAATGTGCAAGGTTTATTGAGGTATCAGTTATTTAGATTCGGCCATTCTATTTTTTGGTAGTGAGTTATTAAAGGGATAGTTAAAAAACCCGAAAGATACTTTTATAACATCAACATTTAATAAATTGTTCTTAGTAATAGATAAATTGATTCCAAATTACGTCACAAAGTACATTAAATGGAAGTAAAAAAAAATGTCCGGCTACGGGCGCCACATTCTGGGTTTCGGATTTTTATTTCTTTCCAGGTGTTTTAGTCCACGAGCCAAGTGCAAATTTCATCACCCATTTCTTGTTGGGCTATAACTCATAAAATGCTTCAGGGGGTCTGTAAAGAAGACTGGTAATACCACGGAACCGACGCTTGTTTGTCACACGGGAAATTGGTCTTGAAAATCTGTTTCTAGGTCTTAATTTGTTTAAAAGTTCTTTGAAATAACGATATCAATGTTGAAGTTAATAATTCATACTATTACGATTTTCGTATTTCCTTTTCGTTAATGGGTAAGTTAATGCTTACTTTTTATTAAAAATAAGTGTGTCATTCATGTCGCTCAAGACGATTTATTTTTTATGTATTTTATTCTTCGTTTGCTATAATTTCTTCCATGTTATTTTAAAACACATGCGGAAATCGCGTGTGCACCTAGTTAAATATTAAAGGATGTGTTATTAAGTTCTGCAAGAAAGTAAATGTCTCGAGGACACATCAATGATAAATAAAATCTAGTTAATCTCGTTCCTTTGAATGTAGATGCGGGCTTTCCGGTGACACGAGCTGATATAATGCATTTGTTTGAATGTTTAGTTTACTTTAAAAACATAAGTTATGAGAAATATTATTCCATTAAGTAAATTATTTAAAAAATACAAGGTAAATTTTGTTTCATAAATTTAAGGTTTCCAAAATATATTTATATTTTCCAAAACTTTTTTATAAAGTGGAAACAGCAAACGAGCTTGTACTCCAACTGATGAAACTACCACCAGCTCAAAAGGTATTCTGTTTTGAAGAAGCCGCGAAAGAAAATCCATTAAAATTAAATATAAAATGTAGATTTTTAACTAATTGTTCTTTTAATACCATCATGTACTAGAACCTTGTTTTATATTGTATGCATATTGACTTAAAACAACAATCATAATACTGTACTTACTAAAATATGGATTATATTATATAAAGACAGAAGATATGTAATTATTAAATATCATGAGATCACCATTACAAAAATACAAATGTAAGTGTAAGTTAAAAATAAGCCTGAATAACAGATGGTAGTAACACGCGATATTGAGTCTGAGTCATTGCCGCCGACGGATATCTTCACCCCAAAGTTGACAGGAGTACTACCTGAAGTCCACCTAAGCTCAGATGCCCTTAAGAGTTTTCTATCACTATTTTATATCACTTTCCTTGCGACGTACAACAGTGCTGTGTACTATTCGTGTATTTGACGACTGCTATGCTAAAAAATAAAATATTTTTGTGAATTGTCAGCGCATCTTCAGTGTAGATAACATAGCTCCAGTTTTGTGCCGCTTTCCCGCAACGCTGACCCGATTTAATATGTGAGCTTCGTAATTAAAATGTTAATATCGATTTAAATCAGCATACGCTAAAATCTATGTATTTCAAGTAGCTGAGTGCTACCGCAAGAATCATATTTCTACGACCTTTATTGCGTTAGAAGAGCAATAAAGAGGGCACAGAATCGGTACAGAGAGGCGGCATCTGGGGGAAGCCTATGCCCAACAGTGGACGCGTAAACGCTGATGGATGGATGACAGCTCATGGACATTCAATCTAAAACCTAACTCAAGTCTTATTTGAGAACTTCATTGACATGTTGCCAGTCCCCCGGACTAACAGTTGCCTTCTTTGTATAACCAGCAACCTACATAACTATTGGTTATTATTTATTCTGCTATTGAACAAATATAAAATAGATTTACATACAATGGTATATATATTTTCTTTGAATATTTTTAAGTATTTGCCTTATTTCAGTAGATTCTAATCGTCGATAACATTTTGATAATGTTTACAAAAACATTGATTAATGAGCCACGTTGATAAACCAATCGTAAAAATGTAATGTAATGATTGTGCTGATGCCGAAACAAATAATATAAAGAATATTTAATGTCTATTATCGATTTCACACGTATCTATTTTAGTTGATCAATTGCTAAGTCCAAAGCGTTTTGTTTGGATAATCTGAATAATCATTCAATCATACAACTCAGTAACTGTTTTTGGTTTTGTTGGACATATTTTCAATTTTAATATTTACTTAAATATAACTTTTATTACATAACATAACTTATTACATAACATAACTTATTTATAGACCGATTAAGTGAAGTTAACTGCACATTTAGTTAACATTAGTGAAAATTGTATCGAAATCGGTAAAGTCGTTTATAAGATTAACGCGCACAAACGTATAGACAGTCAGACAATCTAACAAACAAGAAAAAAATCTAACAACTATTATATTGGGTTCTATTACGTTAATAAAGGCTCCTAAGGCTAATAGATTTTCTCATGTATCTTCCATGTACAAACAGAGATGACTTACTTTTTTATTATTATAGATTTCATAGAATATTTTTAACGAAGTAACTATTTTTTATATTTGCAAAATTAGTTACAGTTTAATTGTGAAAAATTAAATCCAATGATTTGTAAGAACAACCATTTGAAATACATTAACAATTGAAAAATAACTCTAAAATGAAGTTACTTTTATTTTATGGTTCATTCCTATTACCTATAAGAATACAATACATTCTTATAAACTATCAACAGACCTACAACAGGTACCTAACTTGTTACTAACTAAATTACAACGATAAGTATTAATTGTCGCGTATATTTGCAGAACATTAGTATAAACGTTTAAATTTTAAACGTACCTACAATAGACCGCGTGTAGCCAAGCCAACCAAATCGGTTATCTATTTCCGTTGTCGAAAATTCGTTGAATAAACGAAATCGTAGAATATTCAGCGAGGCGTGGCGAGATGAACGAAACAATTGGGCGGTGACAGGACCCGCCTCTTGCTACGAATGTGACTACGACGTAGGCATGAGATTTTCTTATCAATGTCCATTCGTAGAAGTAGTCGCAGAAGTCTGAATAATGCGATCAACTATCAATTACATCTAAGGAATAATAAAATACGGAACTGCTGTCTATTGCATTGTTAAATCTACAACGACGCTATTTATTTTTAATTATCTATGTACATATATTGTCTATGACTGTTCTATGTCCTTAAATTAAATTTAAATGTGCGCGCTTTGGTATAGTTCAGTCATCTCGTAAGATTTGTTGCGTGTTGTTCTGTAATTAAAAATCTTTAGTTGAACTTAATTTGTTTGCCTACAAATTTCCTGTCCTCAAAAATTTTATAGCATACTGGTTGTTAAATTATGAGAAAGATATCATAATTTTGCAACTTCTAATACTTACAGGAGAAATAAACGCGTAAGGACCTTCACATGTCATTTTAAGGCATTGACATCTTACCATCACTTTATTATATCAGTTTTATTTTTCTACAAATGACAACCGGACGATGACGTGCGGGAAAATAGTTGTACAACATTTGTACAAATAATTATGGTAATACATTTGTATCCATCTGTAATTTAAAAATATCAACCATGTTTTTACCTAATTAATAATATGTAATTAATTGAACGTTTTTTTTTCATTTAAACTTTAAACTTAAACTTTCTCTTTCTCTTTTCTTTTTCTTTAGATTTTAGAGATTGACTGGAATTAATTTTATATTCCACGGTGTGTATGTGTGTGTCTTTGAGTGAGTAGAGGCCTGTATAATCCATTATACTACGGCAATCTTTTCTGTTAAATGATCTCAAACCGCTTCTGAAACCTCCACCACGTATTAACTATTGGGGAGCCATTGATAAGAAACTGGTTCGAGATTAACGTTCTCTGCAGCACGACAACACGCTTGATTTGTCACCAATGGTCACTCATCTTTTTGACCCTGACACACGTTGCTTAATCATGATCGTTTACGTTTAAAAGCAGCAAGCCTATCAATATTTCCTGGAAACGGGGTTAGAAATATGGAGTCCCGCGGGAAACTTCGTAGTAACTATTTGCCACGTATTGTTGCTCGGTAAATGTATGCAAATGTTTATTGGACAGGAAGGCAGGAACTTAAAGGAGTTTAGTGTGTTAACAGCCGTTTAACGACACGTACTTTCTAGAATGTTTGTTTTTCATTGATAAGCTTTATGGCTTTCTCTGCGCCGTTTGTTTTAAAGCCATTATTATTAAGGTCTCAGGTTTATAAATTAAATTGAGGTTTGTTTAATTGATTTTTTATATTAATGCTAAATATTCTCGTCGTTTACTCACGCATACAAGTTTGTTACTTAAATTTAAAATAAAAAAAATTGATCAATGTCAGCAATTAACAGTATTAAAACAATTTTAATGAGCATACTGTCATAAGCCATAATAAAATTGATTACTAAAAGTGTAGGGTACTGAACGTTATTTCATAACCATATAACTCATTCATTTGAGTTCATATTTAGGTAAGTTATTTTTTTAGAAGCTTGTAATATTATAAGGTTAGGTTATATTCAGTTTTATAGCGTTGGTCCTGTGGCTCGTGATAAGAATAGTGCTATGGTATCTCTTGCCTTTTGTAAGAGGTGATTAACAAGAATCTCACGTAATTGGAGGCGGTAAGAGGAGTTTCTTCTAGTTTATTCGTATATTTTTACACTGTGCACGCAGGTATTGTGTAACTTAAAAATAGGTGAGCGTGCTATGTGTATAGCTACGAGTATATATAGTTTGTAGATTTGTTTTATAAAATGGAAGTAGCAAACGTACATGCAGTCCATTTGATAAGTGGTCATTGCCGCCATATGTAAAGAAGTTCATAAAGAAAAGTCCTACTTGAAGTCGATTACAGATGCGTTGCTACTCTTGTGAACTAGGGTGGTCGCCTCGTTTGTAAGTGAGCTGGCAACCACACTTTTCTACCGAAAGGCTAGCTAAGCTTTACCTTAGAAATGAGTGTGGTGGTGGTACCTCCCCGGTCTAATCTTGTAGGTTATACCTTCTTGTAAAGTAACTCTTATATATCTCTTTGTTTTGCACTGCCAAGTACCTACAGATACCACGTAGGTTCAAACAGTGTTCTGGTTGATAATATTATTTATTCAATATGGTAGTAGATAGCGACTTTATTAACCTGTTGAATTCACTATCAGAAAATATAATTTCATAATCAAATCGCAGAAATAAGGCTGTAAGGTAGTTTTAAATCAAATACGGTTAAGCTGAGGCCACAATGGCGAGTTGCGATGTGACTGGGGGAGCTAACGATAAACATGGTAGCTATAACTCTACGTTATAATATGTAATACGTCACAGACGAATATATTCTGGCTATTTATTGATAAATTTTAAAGGTGGTAGAGGCGTTAGAGCTCGCCCGGGGCGGCACCACCGCCACCCTCATAACCCGCCGTAAAGCAACATGT
>DWON01001196.1:0-25778 GCA_018251015.1 Phocides pigmalion okeechobee
GAGACGATAAACCGCACGTGCCCATAAAACGGGACTGTTCGACAAATTGACTCGTCTCGCAATCAAAGACATCACAATCATGCGCGCACGCTTGCCTAATTGAATTTCGATGTTTGCCTCTATTATAGGTATCCAACTATTCGTGTACGTCTGCCGTTTCCGGAATCTCGTCAATTGTACGTTCAGATTATAGACTAAGTTAAAGTTAGACACAGTAAGTTTGTTATAGTTTTTGATTTAGTTACGGTTTATCTCATGCCGTAATAACAATACCTACGTCGGTATGTTACTTTATTTTTTACATAGACTTTTTATTTACTTATTTTGAGGTAAATTCTGCCACTGCATAATAGATTTTAGTACCTAAAAAGCAATTCAACGTTTCGACGGTGTGAAGATTACGTCGGCCGATTCATTTTAGTTCTCAAAAATTATCACACATACATATAATCGACTTCAGGCGGACTCTTTTTTTAGTCGGTTAACTCAATATAATATAGCAGACCATAGATACATGTTGCATAGATAAATTACTAGTTAACAATTATAAAAAAATCAATCTGTAAATATAGTTCTACAGAAAACAAAATGAATACCTATATATTTCTCATTCAATAATTATTTACATTTATGGGCTTATTTGCCAAATGTTATGTTCTGTTTTTATTTGCCTGCACGCTTTACTGAATAACCATATTAATGCAAATATATTCGCCCCCGTCATCATCCTTATACGTAAGTACCTACCTAAACTTATGAGGCACATGTTAATATCAGAGATCTTACACTGTTTACTGTGTACATGCATCGCTTCACTGATTTTAGTAGAATTAATTAAATCAAGACTCAAGTATCTCAATCTAGTTTCAGGTGCCATTTTGTTTTAACGTATTTCAAAATTTAAATTATTATATCATTAGATTTTTTAGAATATCTTTTTTTTGTTTGTTGTTTCTAATATAGAATGTTGATAATGACAGCAACATCTATGCCTATATGACTGTAACAATATTTGAGATAACTTGCAGGATTCGGTGTGCAGGATATCCTAAGACCATGTGATCGGTTTGGTCTTTGCAAACCGGCATATGGTTTTGGCTCGTTCCTTTAAAAATACCACTTTACGCTTAGAATTCCAAATACCTAGTAACCAACTATTCTTCTCTGCTTACACACCTGCTTACATACATACATTTTATAGAGAAGAGTAGCAAACGAGCATGCAAACGACATAATGGTGAGTAGTCGCAGCCTAAAGACATCCATGAAAAATGACAAATATGACTAAAATCCTATTTGAGTTTGAACATAGATGCGTGGCTACTCCTGAGGACTAAGATTGTCACCACGCTTCAAAGTGTAGCCGGCAACCGCACCTCTCCAACCGAAACACAAGTAATGCTTTACGATGGATCATGAGAGCAATGGTGGTACCCCCCCGGTCGAACTATAGTTCTCTCACTTTAAATACCTTCACTAGACCCACTGTAAATATTTGTTTTTTGTATCGTGTCCGCGGATCCAAAATAAGCCCTTAGTAGAGACAAATCATACAAGTACGAATGCAATTTAGAAGTTGTTTTCACAACAAGCTTACTGCTCAATCGTGCCGTTGAACGTGACATGTTTGTGAACTGCCGGTGCTGGCTCGGATCGGGAAATATTCAGCGAGACGGAAAAATGGAACAATATTAATGTAAATATTAACTTAAAGGCAACAAATGACGATTTTGTTCACGAATCGACAATTTTAAATGTGCCTACGAATAAAACGAATACTTTGAAATGTTTTAATTTTCTATCTTAATTATATTAAGGTATATCTAAATAGGATACGGTATCTGTCTATAAGCGATGTTTAACATATGTAATATATACAAGGTATTTTGAAAACAACTCAGGTTGAAATACTGAGATAAGTATTGTTGCGCGACTTCAGTAAATCCCAATAGGTTGTAAGGTTCACTTATATGTATGTGATTGTCTTACAGTCCTACTGCTGGCCGTGAGTTTCCTCTCAGAATGGGTTAGGCCTCAGACCACCAGATTTGCCAAGTGTAGATTAAAGTTCACTTTTGGGAATATTATGAAATTTTTTTCCGCATACAAGCTTCTTCACGATGTTTTCATTCACTGTTAAGCAAATAATTATATTTTTTTAATGTAATTCTGTATATATGTATGTCCATTCCTATATCCCCTCATATATATTCTATTTATAGACCGATTTTGATATATTATACATCTTTAAATTAATATACGTAACGCAAGTGTCAGTGGATTAATGTCGAATTTATAATTATAATATGCCGCTCTCGGGCGCCATATTGTACAAATTTAAATTGTGATTTTCTTCCAATTATATAAAAAAAATGACGAATAAAAAAGGAAGGGTTATTCTGTTCATTACAATAAGAAACAAACTACTTTTAATGAGAAATTATAGTTTAAAACTTACTAAGATTATTACTTTACAGAGTTTCATATCTCTCTTACTTTAAATCGTCTTGTTTTAGCTTTTTCTTTATATGGAGAAATTTCACAATCAACATATTAAGGTAAATAATTTTTGTGAACTCAAAATAATAGATAATATTTTGCTTTCGTTGGGAAAAATAATACAATTCATAATACCTTTTAAATTCATGTACGGTGTACGGAGTATGACTTTTCATTATGAGAAGCACAATAGCCAAGGCCCAGAGGACAATGGCGCAAAGAAAACTGAAGTGCACTATTAGGGTTGTTTGCCCAGAGCTCCGACGGTAAACACTCGTAAGGCGGTCAACTTATTTCACGTTGAAAGGACACCCCACTTAATAACTTATAGAAAGGTTACATGTATATTTTATATCGCATGTTTATAGAGATAGACTTATTAATAATTTTATATCTACGATATTAAGTCGTTTTCTGATGTCTTATATACGAACGTATGAAAAGCCTTATGGTATACCACTGTTTAGCCGTAACCACGAGCCGAGTAACTGGTTTGAAATATCGACAATTAAAAATCGTTAATTGTGAGTATCCGTTACATAGTAAGATACCACTGTTTTGAATAGCAGTTCTGCTGCTACAAATAAAAATGCCGCTATACTATCGGAGAGATATAACAAAGATTTTTAAATCTTTGAAAGTATTGTTTGCTTGAATTATATACATATCTCTTCGATGGTAATGGTAGATTTTTCACTATTAATGAAACGCTAATTTTATCTTTTTCATGATCCATTACAGTCACCAATTTCAAATATTCAAGCACTTAATAAGTATTTAATTATTTTTATATAAGGGATAAGAGAAAAGTACCAAACCAGCATGGAAATTTGCAAACTTACTGGTAAATGGCACTGCTCCCATGGAGATGTACAACTCCTTTACCACACCATTGTAATCAGAGGACATCCGAATTTAACCATTGTTATAAAGCAGAAATGCCTTCCAAATTAAAACAATGAATGGTCTTACTATTTGTGAATGCTTATAAGAAATATATTTTTTTCACAGAAAAATAATTGAATTGTTCAATATAAAAGATATATTTTACATATAAATCGTAAAAATCGTTGTAAAGTAGAAAGACGAAGATTTGTTTTTTATTTATTTGACTTGTTTTGCTAACGTTGTTATAAATTTCATACGCTTGTAGGTAGGTAAACAGCTATTTTGAACAACGTTGTATAATAAAGACCTATTAGGCCCTTGTTTAAACAGACTTTCAATGGTAGTGTCCAACATAACAAGGGCAGTTCCGATAATAAATTATTATTAGCCCAATTAATTTAGATCTTGCTACAATTCGTAGGCGTAGCTTTCATGCTTCTAATTACTTGAAATACTTAGCAGGTACCTTAAAATGTCACAAAACATGTTATTAATAGGGTTAAGTTATAAGAAGTAAACATACTGTAAGACAAATAAAAGATTGCTCCATATTTAGAACGAACTTAGGGTACATTATTTGCCCTTGTGGAATAAGCCCTCAAGCTACACAGCTTAGCAATTACTATTACAAATTATTTTAATATACTGCGTAAAAAGTGAAACAGTCATGGCGGACAACGGTCAGCTGTTTAAAGTGTTTTTTTAATCTGTGACATGAGAATTTGTGCTTTGACATTATAATCCTACAAAAACCAGATTACATGAAAATGAGTCAATGATGTCATAACTAACTTTACAATTGTAGGCACTGTCGTACTGTCGTGTTTTTAATAGATTTTCTTAATAGTAAATCCATGAATGATTTAAAATCGGATTTGCATCATAAATTACCATACACTTAATGCAAAATTTATTTAATCTAGTATGTTTCTTTTTTCAACAGTGAAACAATACCTTTATTTACCTATTTTAAGCAATTATGAAGGAATCCTTAAATCTATATATTTATCTTGTATTCAATAAAGAGCATTTTATTTCTTGATGTCGAAATTATACAGTAATATTATATATTTAAATTTATGTATCGTTTCTACGCCCTTAGTAGCCTGAAATAAATAATAATAAATAAAATAATTCAAGTGTTATGATTGATTTTCGCTATTGATTAAATTGGTTAACTATTAACCTTGAGCTCAGTTTGTATTACGATGTATCGTAACGTTAATGTAAGATGACACACGTACATCTATCTATCCACGATAGCCTTAGGCAACTAAGGGTCAATTTCATTATTGCTAACGGGATTAAGCTGAGAAGGTATAGTTAATACAATATAGGCACTGTTACAAAATCATGACTTTAGTGCCATTGCCTTACATATTTCAGTATTCTCGCAGTCCACCTGACCGTAAGTGGACACGGCCACTCACGACCATCTGCATTTCACGCTATATAGAACAAGAATCTCATCAGGAGTCGATCACAAAACTTCTCTTACGATCGTATGTGGAGTCCTACTTCTGTGGAGAAGACCACAGCGTCATACATAGATAAGTCGCCAGTCACACTTTACTTACGAAATGAGATAATTTTCTAACTCTAGAGATGCTATTCTTTTGTAAGATGCGATAAATAATAAAATTTTCATCAATAATGTATTTTTTTTTACTTACATAACTACTGAAAGTTACATAAGAAGTATTTCACCCGTAATATGTCTAAGTTATTAATGTGGAAAACGAGCGACATGGAGCAACATTATTTTTAAAGATAGCAAACGTGTCCTGGCTTCTAGGTAATTCTCGTAAATGTCAACAGTTAACAGTTGTAAGATAAAATGTGGTCCATCGTAGATCTCCAGTAAACAAACTCTATAAATACTTTAGATGAATTTTGCTTTATTACTAAAATCAATGTTGATATTTTTCAATATAACTATTTCAGTTCTAACTTATGTATCTAGGTCATCGAAGAATTAAATAGAAATCAAATAAAATTTGTTCGGTTCCCTTTATAGAATAAATTGAAGTATTTGGAAATTGAAAGAGGGTGAAATTATTAATTATGTGAAATAAGTTGATTGTTAAAGTAAGGTAGTATTAATAATCCTAATGAGACGTGCAGAACGGTGCTTCGCAGAGACTTTAAGTCCCAAAGCGCCTGGGGAAGTTTTCCCTGGAAGTTAGGAGTTTTGTGTCAACAAATCATTCTGGACTATACCCTCATTCTGGAAAACTTTTTAACAAATTGATATGAATATTTTATGCGAGAGCCCATAATTTGTATATCGTTAAAATTTGGGTATCTTCTGAAATAATTGAGGAGCACTCGGGTTTATTCGCTAAATGAAATTTCATATTAATAAAATAAAAATATATATTAATCACTTACACTTTTTACATTTGTATTTTTACTGATTACAAAATAAATCTAAAGCTTTCTCTCAGAATTCCTTGAAAGATTTTTGTACAGTTTCGGCCAAACCTTAATTGGATTGTACTGCAAATTCATAATCAAAGAATTGTCCTATAATTGGCAATACTAAGAATCAAGAACGGTAAATCTTGTAAGTTGTGTTGTTGTTTACGATAAATCAGTATTCAATCGACTTCTATAAAAGGGAAAGGTTCAAAACAATGAATATAATCAAATTTCCAATGTAATTATTTCTTACTTTGTAATGTTTATGAGATCGGTTATTTTTTTTTTTTTTAATCTATAATGCGACGCTAACTGAAATCTAACGCTAACTGCAACATTGCTGATGTTTATGCCGTGACTTTTTAATAATCTTGTTATATGTAACACATATTATGACGAACAAAAAACCTAGTTGACAATTTTTGAAATATTTTTCTGTCTGTGTCTATTGCGTGACACTATTACTGTTATGCGTTTGAATGAATTCTTTTTATTATAGACTCAGAGAAATTTAGGATAAACTTTACTTAGGAGGTTTGACAAATATACTCTTCTAGTATCTTATTAAAAGTTTCAAAGAATATAGTTATTATCAATTACAATTTTTGCCGGATACACATTATTGGAGGCGACCATCTTAGTCCTCAAGAGTAGGAACGCATCCGCGTCCACCCTTAAATAGAACTTCTGTTCTATTTGAGATTAGACGTGGTTGTTCATGGGCTGCAGTGGCCACTTAACATCAGGTGGCCTGCATGCCCTTTTCTTACTCTTTCATTATTAAAAAAAATATATATAATTTAAAGTACCAAGTCTTTATAAAGATTAAACCCTTAAATTTACATTAAAATGTTTCAATCACTAATAAACACGATTTGTTGTATCGGTGACTTACAGCCAAAAAATGGTAAGAAATTGCAGTCACGTAAATTAATTAAGAAATCTCAATTTTCAACCACAAAGTTTCACGAACAAAGTTTGGGTTACGACGATGTTTACGTATTCAATAACGTACAATAAAATGCCATGAATATTTTTGAAAACTTCATATTTTCACTCGCATATCATTTACTGTAACCATTTCATTTTTCTGATTATTTTTATATTCCGCTTCTAACCACGCGGTCTTATTCCAAAACTTGGGGAGACCTAGATCATATGCAACTATGCTATTCAATGCTTATTTGTTAAAATATACATTAGTATTCAACCAATCTCTTGGATGTTTACAAACCATCCATTCGATCTCCATCGTTGTTTAATCACTGTTTTCAATAAGCACCGGGACCGATAGCTTAATGTGACCTCGAAAGTGGTACCTAAATTTTTTCCTTTAACAGTCACCCATCAAAATCTCGGCCGAGCCCAAACGTGTCAAAATTATCAGTCATTCACGATTTACATAAATTGGGAGGCTATCCGCACCAAGTTTTATTTATTTTCCTATAAGACAACAGACAGACAACAAAGAAAACAATCATACATCCAAAACTTCAGTTGGTAACAATATTGAAACATAAAATTTTTAAGTCCTTTTAACTGCTATTGAGAAACCGATTACATACATAAACACAAACTATTCGTTAAGTTGTAAATGATCATTGAATTTCAATTCGATTCAAAGATAAATTAAATTTTCATTCTAATGGAACATGAGGGAAGCTCGAAATGTACGTCTTACAATATTCATATGAAATGCACACAAATGAATAGTTACATTACCCTAAGTGCTTTAATAACCGTCTAACATGATTCCCCTTTCATTTGATATGGAAAATTTCTGTCACAAATTTTCGAGTGGAGGATTTCGTTCCACGAAGTTTACTTTACCACAACATTCGATCAGAGTAAGTAATAAAGCATTAGGAGAAGAGTAACTTAAAGGCTGCTAAAAAACTTCATTGATATTACTGTTGTCATATAAAACGTATATAAATATAAAATACATATATGTATATGTATTCATGTACATATCATATCCCAATTAGTGCACCCTACCTTACCTATCCCTTTTATTTTTATTTTTTCCTATACTTCAACCCAAAGGTTGTCTGGCAGAAATCGCTATTTAGCGATAGGACCAACTTTAGAGCAAATTGTATAAGTGCTTGTATTATTGTAAAGCTTTAATCTGGTGCACAATCAAGGGTATTGTAAGGGGATTGTATGTTAACTTTAAAATTGATCTATTAAAATATTATAAGCACAAAAATCGTAGGTAAGGCAAAGTATTTTTTGTGTCGAAAGAGTAGCAAACGATCGTACAGGCCATCTGTTGGTCTGCGTGCACATAATCTCCTGAGGATTGAAATTGTCACCTCGCTTGTAAATATAGCCGGCAACCGTGCGTTTCCAACCGACATAAAAATAATTTACGACAGATTCGGAGGGCGGTAGTGGTACCTCTCCGGAGAGGTACTCCGAATCCGCCGTTGCAACCGGTTGCATTGTTGTTTTATTTTCTTGATAAAATAAATGAAAGTAATTATTTTTTTATTTCATTTAGTTATATGCAGTTAAAAGAAAGACGAAGGTTTTAAAAGTGGTAGAGCCATTAGAACTCGCCCGGGGCGGCGGCACCGCCACACTCATAATCCGCCCTAAAGTAACATGTTCTTCATGTATTGTGTTTCGGTTGGGGAGGTGTGGTTGCCGGACACACATTATAGGAGGCGACCATCTTAGCCCTCAAGAGTGGGAACTCATCCGCATCCATAATTAAATAGAACTTCTGTTCTATTTGAGATTGGACGTGGTTGTCCATGGGTTGCACTGACCGCCTAATATCAGGTGGCCTACATGCCCGTTTCTTACTCTTTCATAATAAAAAAGGTAAAAGTAAGACTCATAAAACACTCAAGTTGAACTTAAGTCGGCGAAATTGAAAAAATATTTTAAGCGTTTTAAAATATTCATTGAATCTAGGATGAAGAATTGTTATTCGATTGCGTCCCTCTATATTATTAGAGCCTTTTTCTTTCAGACTATGGACATATAGATAGTAGACAGTAAAGTGAAAGAAAATAACGGTATAAATAGGTTAAACAGTGGCGAAACGAGTAAAGGTGGCAAAACTTGTACTTATAGTTTGCCCAAGTGTGTACCATCCCGCTCCTATTCCTATTTTAAATCATTTTATGTATTCAGACAGCGAGCTGTGGTTTAGATCCACTTAATTGTAAGGCGTTCAACTATATCCCTAAAAGTAACAACACCTCCATAGTCGACTTCAGAAGGAATACCTGTACTGTATGAAGTTCATTATAGTCCTCAAAGTTAGCAACGCATTCATAGTCGATTTCAGATAAAAATCCTGTTTCTGTATGGCGACTACGTCTAGGCAAAAGGAGCACGGGGCGTCCCCCAACCAGGTGGACCGACGACCTGATAAAAGTAGCGGGTAACCGTTGGATGCAGAGGGCACAGAACCGATTAGAGTGACGGTATCTGGGGGTGGCATATGTCCAGCAGTGGACACGAGGTTGATGGACGGATGGATGGAGTTGATTACAGATATTCATAATTGAAAATATCCACTTACTAATTAGTTGGACTGCAAGCTCGTTTATTCTTTCGTAAAAAGTCATCTTTACAGTACAGTGCATAAATATCACTGTCCCAGTGTCCCCATACCCTAATGGACCGACGTCGCTCGCACAATTTATGCGGCCGCACACATTTGCCCAATCTGTCAGTAATCGCCTAAGTTTTAATCAGAATTATCTCTGTCCGCTTTTACGACTACGCATAGCTTACTGAGCGCTGTAGAGAGTTCCGTTCGAGACACATTTGTGGTCAGTCCTCAGAAATAGGACAGCAAAGACAAAATAGATTAACTCGGATTTGCTTCCTTTTACAATATGTTTCTGAGAAATATTATTTTATACCTAGTTCCCTAAATCGTTAAGTCAAATTAATTAGATAGTCAAATATCTTTTACCAGTGTTACGAAATTACATGGTTGTTTATAGACCGCAAATCAAATCGACTGGATAGATGCCACTATTACCATTGTTAACTACCGTGAACTAACTGTTTAGTTTCTGTTGGAGCGGTGATATTACCGGGTATAGTTTAATAAGCGAAGCGTTCATCTGAAATCTTTGAATTCAGGTGACCGCTTTGCTTGTAATTAACACACCCACGCGCGACCCAACATATGAATGACACAGCTATTAATTTGGATTTTAATGTCTATAAGGTGCAGCTGTTCCACTTATATAAAATATAAAATTAAAATAAATCTGGCACGGGTATAGTAATCAGTTTTCTTAATGTAAATTACAAATGAGCACGCAGCACAAGTTATATTAAATACACACTACAACCACTACTAGTAATCAAAGTCGTGTAGGATATTTTCTTTTATGCATCTAGTCCTTGGTCCCGCTTGAAGTTATTACGATTCTTTTTATTACCCTTAAAAGTTGGTGAAGCGTCTTATATATTATGGATACTAGCTGTGCCCACGACTTCGTCGGTCATGATTGAATTAAATTGACATGGCTTATTTATTTGTTAACCCATTCAAATGAAAAAAATACTAAATTTTAAGTGAATCTCAACACAATATCCTGAAAACTGCATTTAAATTGGATAAGCCGTTTTTGAGATTAGCGTGCACAAATATACAGATATACAGGCAGGCAGACTTACATACAGAGAAACAGACAAAATGAAAAATTATTTTTTGGGTTCTCTTGCGTGTATAAAGGCACCCCATTATGATTTTTTAAATATATTTGCCATGTTCAGACAGCGATCAGTTACCGCTTTATTATATGTATAGATTATGTTATGAGCCTGAAACGGGAGCCATAAACTACGCTACAGCGCTTGAATGTCAATATGCATTCTAAGTAGATTCACTGCAATGGAATTAACTTTTACGATTTTAAAGTAGTTTAATATAATTTTATACTAACTTATCAAAAGGGAGTACATCATAACAATATTGGCTATACAATAATTTAATTAACTCCAGTTCTAGTTTCTGCGTTCTATAAAATTAGTTTGTTCGCACTCCGAAGTACGTGGAACAAAGTTTTAAATAGTCATGTCCGCCGCAAGCCGTTCGTCCACTATTTGAATATTCATGAATATTAAAGCAAATTCGATTGCCAAAGGGTAAGCAACGAATCCACGTGTAAATCGTTGTGAATTAAACGCGCCCCGTCATAACTCTTACTTAACAAATTCGTATATAATAACCATACGTACTCGTATTAACGTTTGTCTTTTGCATTATCTGAATTAAAAAAGATAATTAACGTAAATCTAAAGATCTGTTTTATGTGAGAAGTGTACCAAACGAACATGCAAACCACCTGATGTTATGTAGGTGCAGTCCATCGACATCCACGTACAACCACAAACACGACTGAAATCTTATAAAAACCATTTCATACAATTGCAGCATTACTCTAATGTTGATTTAAAATTAATTAGTTTCTATTACATTCGTATAATTTCTAGTGACCATATTGTTTTACAATCACAGTCTCATTCTAGTCAGCTGTTTATATAATAACGTACATCTAGCGCCAATCATATCTGACACCTAAAAAGTTCCAAATTGGCTTCGCAGAGGTTGGCTAAGCGACGAATTTATATTTCTCTTTAAGTCCCCATGCACTTCTTGTTAAGTGTTCATGGCAACTGCGATACAAGGAATGATTTGAAGGTCTACGAAGATAGCAATCATTTTTATGAAAGGGTAACTAACAGTAGAATTTTTTTTGCATGATTGTATTGTATAGTAATTTCCCGTAATTAATGAAAGTCTAGAATATGCCTTAATCCATGTATCTAGTGAGGAAATATATAGTAGCCCAACTCAGATGTTTTTTAACCCGCCTAAAGCCCCCGATCCATTAACATAATGAGACAAATATATTCGGTGACATGGTTTTTCATAAGCTGCTAGATTAATATGACACCCAAGATCATGTTTTAAGGTTTTATTTGGATAGGTATATATTATTTCCAAACACTAAAAACAATAATAAAATATCTGAAATAGTAATTATAACAAAAGTCTAACCTAAAGAATCTAAAGGGAGTCCGTGCTTTTGCGGCATGGTTTCATGAAAGCTAGCTGCATTCTCGCATTGAATAGCAATCGCAACTCTTTGCGATTGCTATTATTTGGTTAGTTTGTTTATAACTTTGATATATGAACTTTGGTTATAGATTAATAAAATTAGTCTCTTACCATAGCTTCTACCTATTATTTATTAATCTTTTCCTTTGACTATTGTAATATAGACTTATATATAGTATTATAGAGCAGATACCGTTATCATAAAACTATAAATTGTTAGGGTAACAAATTTATGCAATTCTCCCGATGAAATATGTGAATGAACATTCAAAAATGTCACTGAAATTGAATGTCCAGCTCTCGGTATCGTTTGTTGTATTTAATCGACGACCGAGAAACGCCGAAACAGGTTGCTCGTTAAAATAACCGGGAGTTTGAAAAAAGTTTTAACGAAGTCTGTTGTTTCAAATTTGCTAAAACTTCTATACAATCATTTTCTATTTAAAAAAATATTTACAAAACTATAAATTTTCTACTCAAAATAAACTTTCTCTTAAAAATCACAGAGATATCGTTTCGAAGTGTTTTAAATTAGCTTCAATGTTTGATGTTTTATGGTACATTAGTACACTATATTGTCTTTATTGTGTTCTAATGTATAATGGAGTAATTTTCTGCTTAGCCAGGCAGTACTTTAAAAATAAAACTACACTATAACTTGTCATTGAATATAAATGAGTCTGGATTCTTTTGTTCCATTTAAACATTAGTGATAACAAATTATCAATTACTATATATATGATATTTTGAAAACGCTGCTTTAAGTATAATTACTAATATTTCAATTAAATAAAATTAAAACTTGAATAAAATATTTTTAATGATTTAACAAACAAGAGTGTTTCACCTGATGATATGTGATCATTGTCATCATCATCATCGGTGGACGTTCCAGCCTCTTTGGGCGTGGGATCATCGTCACATACGGACATGTTGTACAACTGGAAATAAAACCTGAGTGTTAAGAAAGATAGAGTTCAGACAAAGCGAAAATTGTTGATCTTTAGGATTAAGATGATCACTTTATATGATATAAGGCAGAAATCACATATTTTCATCGAAGTTACAAATCATTGTGCCTTCCCGATCGAACGTTATTGATTATACAGTGTAGTAATTTACAAATTACTTGACTGTACAATCCACTGTACATAAATTACTCCCACATATTCTATATCACAGAGACAGAAAATCAGCATACATAGTAAATTACAACTTTTATGTAGATGTTGATGACGATTGTCTCTTGCCAAACTGGACCGGAGTCCAACTTAAGATCGGTCACAAATGCCCTACTAAAAGTATTTATAACTCCACAGCTTTGAAACGAAAACAACAGCTTTACTACAACGTGATGCAAGCCATGTCAGTCAAATTAAAAGAGTTTACTAATAAAGAGGGCATTACAGACAATTATATGAAAATATACGTAATCGTATCATTAAATATAATATCAAAACCTTTTCAAACGCTCCATTCACAGAGTATCTGCTCGTACTTAAAAGTTATTCGTATTTCAAAAGGAAACTTAACACCTGTACCCATTTTTATAATTCATGTAAAATCTAAATAGCCGTGTAGGTTGAAGGATCGGAGTAACAAAAAATCAATTTTTCCCTTGCGTATGGGTTTATTCATGAGATATAACAAGCCGTCACGCCGGATAACGCACAGGAAACGAGCCCCTGATCACAAATCTAATTTTAAATCATGAAAACATGGTAACAGATACTTGCTCTCCAATCTGATATATAATTTTTTTTTTTTTCATGAAATTGAAATAGCAAACGAATATGCAGTTCACACGATGGCAAAAGGTTACCGTCAATGGGCATCAGTAATCAACCATTGATAGACCAAATATTGAGAAGCCTTTTAGGCTATGTAAAAGACATGCTACGGTCTCTGTAAGAAACAAAGTTTTCAAAACGCAGGTGAAACCGTCCGGCAGACTATTAATAGATGTGTATAGAACAAAAAGAATAACTCTTTCTTCCCGTATAAGTCACATTTTGTTTATATGCTTTCTTTTTCAACCATAAAACATCACGTTTTCAATAATCGTTGTGTTTTTCAATTCATCTCGATACCAGTTACAATTTACTTTTTTTTTCGAAGTATGTCCGTAATATATGTTCATTTTTTAATAATTCTATATTCGAACTCGTAGCAACATGTAATATTAATATTTAATTTCGTTCCGTATTCTTATTGTAAAGCAATAAATTGTGTGGGTTGCGAAAATAATTATCAATTTTCCTGTATTTCGTTTATTGTAAGACAAAATAAGGCAGTAATTTAAGCTCATTGACGTGTGTAGTCATCTGTTTTGACTTTATTTCCCTAAATATTATATATTGATTGATTTAAATAGTATTTTAGGTAACAAATGTTGTTAAAATTATAGTATATTACTAAATATTGTGTACGAGTAGATTATATTTATCAACAGTAGAATTGTTTTGAATAGTATCTTTCTTGGAAATCATGGTGATAATACAAGTTCGATAAAAACGTGTGCATAAAATTACTTGTTCATATGATTTCTTAATTTACGTAATATGCAAATTGATGTATGACTTAAAGTTAGTTAAATAAATACTTACATAGGGTTACATGTTGATCGATACTTAGAATTATTACATAATCAAAATATTTTATTCCTTAGACACACTGAGTTCGGTATAGTCATTCACATATTCTATTTTTAATCCTCCAAGCAGAGCAATACAATGTATGACCTTTGCTCATTGTATAATGCTTCTTTACCTTCCTAATTCCAGTTAGTGGAAGCAAAATACTTAAAATTTGTGGAGAGAACCTAATTTCAAATCCCCTGACATTTTTAGGTATTTATAATTCATCACGACTAATTAGCAAACGGTCCGTGTCAACGAATACTTCATTATTCTCATTGCAGCGAATATTATAATCCGTCCGACTACGTTTACCAAGAGTTGTCACGTGAAATTTAAACTTCACGTTGAACTTTGTTAAAGCGTACTAAGCAGCTTTTAATTAATTACGGGCTTTTGATGTAGATATCAAATATCGTTCTATAATTTTGGGATCTTTCAGGTAACAGATATTTCATGTATACCGCTTATAGCCCACGTTGTACCGATTTTCATAAATCGTTAATTCGACCCTTACGTCTATATTGTGTACTTCCTATATATACCTACTCTTACATAAGTACTAAAAGTCTCTCTCTAGAATCTCTATGTTCTCTAATTCTATTTGTATGTTATTTGTTAAAAATTAAAAAAGAAACAATGACTTAAATGATAAGAATGCTAGCTTCACAGTAACCATTTTTTTTAATTATAAATTTATTATAATACTAATTGTAATTTATCATTTTAAAAGATGCATCTTCTTCTTCATAGGGAGGCTTCTTTCGATGTAGTGGTAAAAATTTTTCACATTCAAAAAGATTTTTGAAAGAATCAACTTTGTATTATTAAAATGTTAATAGAAAGGAAAAATATAAAATGATAAAGTAAAGAAATTTGCTACTTATTTTACTTATCAATGTTAAACTTTTAAGTGAATACAGGGATTGTAAACAATCTTAGATAGCTAAGTTACTTGAAGTTCCGACGACATCTGAAACAGTATATAGCTGACCAAGTAGAACAATACTTAAAATAACAAAATATTTTGCTTATTTTTAGTATCGCAATAAAGCGTAAATCCCTTATAAAACTTGGAATAGAATACCGAAGAACTTCAAATAGTTAAAACTTGTGCAAGAAACATTCATTTGCACATTAAACGATATGTTTTTTTAAGTTTTTTTCACTATATTCTTACTATTTATACTGTGGTCAAACAAGCAATAGATATTTTTCTGTACTATTAATTTCAATTGTAAAAAACGAATAATCGACATTAATTTTGTTTACGCTTCGATGTTTGGTTAAACAATGGATAAATTGAATATCGATGCTTTGTAAATGTTTCTATGTTTATTTACCACAAAAATTAATAGGATTTTATGTTGGGGCTATATTTACAATAATTTTCTGAATAAGTTTTATAATGTTGATACCTTAATATAGATAGATCCATACGTTCTTTATTAATATACTAGTCAAAAAGTCAAAATTTCATTAATGTACTAGTCAAAAATCACGTTGTTTGCATGCTCGTTTGCTACTCTTCTCACATAAAAAACATTAAAATTATTACTATAATATAACTATTTCGTAAGTTGTTCCGGGCCGTTGTCACGGGGGTGTCAGCCGGTGGTCCCGGCACCCTCTTCAACAGATGACCTTTATAATTAATATTTATTAATAAGTACAATCCCTTGGGTTTGATTTAGTTTCATATTACATGAAATACCAAATATATATCGTAATTAATATTTAGTTATAAATATAATCCCTTGGGTTTGATTACACCTCCTCGTATTTATATTAGTAGAAAAGGTTTAATGTCAGCTTCAACAATAAGCCAAGTTATATGTATTTTCAACATTAGATTATGTGTTAGGATTGTAAACGTTTACTAACAATTTAAATGTTATTGTTATAGGCAAACTTTTGTTATGTGTAGTAATTTTTACGTTTCGGTAGAAAGCTTCGGTTGCCCGCTCAATCACATGTGATCGATCTTTTAGTCATCTTAGTCCTCAAGATTGGTTCGAAGTCTGGCAGGAGTCTGGATCTATATGGAGTTGGTTGATGTATGCTTATGAATATCTGTATTCATGAACAGCGTAAATTATCATCAACGGGGCTGTTATTGGATTCTCCTTTGTTATTTCAATTTCATAAAAAAATCTATAACTTACTATTACGACTTACGATTATAAGCAACTAGTTTGCCTAAAGTATTCCAGCATTTTTTTACAATGTGCATAAAGTACAAAACATAGCCAAAGTCCTGAATGAATGAGATATCTGCAATATTTACCATTCTGTTATAAAATTCATCTATATCTTAACCCAAAAATCTTTTTAACCCTATCTGAAGTTGATCAAACACGCGTACTCTAGACTACTAAGTTCGTGCCTGAGCACGTCGTTAAAAAACTGAATACACTAGACCATAATGGATTTTATATAAACATAAAAGATTTTCTACTAATCGGTTTGTTTATTTTAAATATAATAGTTAATATTGTTTCACCATTTGAACCGATTTTCAGGATTCTGTTTTTTTTATTTGAAATGATTTATTTATAGTGTAGCCCTATTTATTGTTTTATTAAAAAAGTAGCATAACCGTGTCCGCGATAGACATCTGTTATGTGGTCATTGCAAACCAAGGGCATACCTATGAAACCTCAAACAGGATTTATTAAACATTTCTACAGCAACCGACTGCTATATAGCTAAAACAGTGTTGGCACAATCTAACTATGCGTGATAGTTCCACTATTTATACATTTAAATGTTACATGGAAAACTATCTGAAACAAATTAGATAGTTCACAAAAACAATAAGGTTTATTGATCGATACACAAGTTTTCAGAACTGTCTCTATAGTGTTAATCCGAAGTTTCTCTGACACCGGCTAAAAGTAACTTACTATTTATCTTAATTATTCAGTAAAGGTTACCCCTTGTTCTGTTGATGATTTTAGCAGGATTGCCATATAACAGACTAGATGAATAATCAAGATATACAGATAAAAGAGTAATCGTAGGCTAGTATAAAACATTGGCCTCTTACACGGAGTATTAAGGCTTTATTCGTAATACCTCTGACTTTTCATGTATATATGTATTAGAAATTTATTTTCACTAGTTTCAACGGTGAAGAAAAACATCATAACGAGACTTGCTTGTCTGCGAATTCTCCACAACATTCTCATAGATGTGTGAGGACAGCTAATACGCTTCAATTTTGGACTGTGGCAGAATGAAGCTAAGGCCAATAGTTCATGGCCATAGGCCATGCTATTAGGAGGACCCACGCCCGGCAAAAGGACAGTAATGGGTTGATTATGACGCTAATGAATAATTTGATTAAAATATAATGCTGTGTGACTGATTGTCTGTACAGAATTTACTTAATTAATACTTAATTACTTAATTAAAACTTAATTAAAACTTAATTAAAACTTAATTAATAAGAAACTTTTTTTGCACAGAAAGTAGAATAATCGACATATCTGAAATACTCGTAAACTCGTCACATAAAAATATCACGACACTCTTTTAGAAAGTATTGGTGGGATATATTGGAAAATAAAAAAGAAATCTGTAAGTATTGGAATTAGTACTTTTAAATAGAAGTAGTTCTAAAATATACACGTCTATTAGAAACATTTTCTTTAATAGCAATGGCAAATCCTTAAATATTTAATTTAATTGTTATCAACACTCTGGCCCAGATTAAATGACCTAATGACCTAGAACGTCAAATTGTCTGTAATTAAGAAACAACATAACAAGTTCTTGGTTTTTACCCATAAATTTTAAGTAAATTAATGAGCTTGCTATACAAAGGATTTTCAAATAACTAAGACGAAAAAACGATTGTCGTCACAGAAAACGGAAAGCCGATAGGCCTTAAAATTTCCGATGAGTCACGTCACGGGCTTTCATTAAACATTCTCCTATAAAATCAACGAGAATCATTTTACAGACGATATTTACATTTTCTGTCTGTTGTACGATTTGAATATAATGTTTTTCCACTTTTGTCATTTGTAACGCTTTGCATGTCTTGAATATCAGAATATGTACTTTTAGAACATTGTCTACAATTAGCATTTCATTTCAAATCGTTGAAGTAGATGCAGGTAACTTCATTTTAAGTGGATTTTAAGTGAACATTCAATTTTAAACAGGACTGTATCTACTAACGACCTTAAATAAGACATCTACTTTGAGGATTAAAATGACCGTTTCTGTTGTAAGTATAGTGGCCAATCAAACCTTTGGGTCCAAAATAAAAAAATGATCCGTGGCGAGTTATAAAGCTGGAGGTGGTATCTCTTCGGTAGAAATATGATTTTATTATATGTGAATAAATGAAACTATTAATAAATTACGTATGAAAAAATTACTCGTAATATGTACAATTTGCTATATTTTTTATCTATCTCGCTTCATAATCAATAGAAGAAAACACGCGGTTTATTTCCTTCAGCATTTTTTCCTATTTTTCTCAAACAACTTTACTCCAACAACACAAATAAAAAAACACTAAATAAGTTCATCCCTTCTTAAGTAATGCGCTTTGCAGTGGACAGTATTTATTTTATAGCTTTTACCAGCTGTACTCGTATTTTTGTATCAAAGAAAACGGATAAAAAATTAAACATAGTTATAATAGTTAGAAGATATGTACGCTAATGTATTCTCTAACCGTTCTGTTTTGTACCGCTTTGTGTATCCGCCGCCGCGAGCCGCGCGAAGCCCTGTCCGCTTGCTAATTACTTTTCAGGATTTGTACAAGACACGATCTGTTCGTAACTTTATACAAACAACTCCTTTCCACTTAACATAAATCTAAAATATTGCTTTGTTTGGACAAATTTGTTTCGATATAACCAGAGCAGCATCTAAATATTCGTAAACAAAGTTGACGATTAATTTTAAATGTACCTACTTTCAAATTCTACAGACATCTTTGTTGGTCTAAATTCCATTGTACAATAAATTAAACCAATTAATAACAAGTGAAATGGTTTTTTTTTTCTCGTTACGCATATGAATATTAAACAGACATATTACATATAATATAAAAGCATATTATCATGTTGTCAACGTACTGAAAGTAACAAATATATTTACTACCTATCGCCGTCAATGCTGCCATTCGACATCTGCCATGAAATCGAAATACTACTGAAATCCTTCTCGAAATTGATCACAAACACATTTCTCTGCTCCGAGACAAAATTCTGTAGCTCAAACATTGATAGCATGTACATAGAATTGCGCATAATTCTGTATAGAGAAACCACAAAGTACCTAAAAAACGTAATCTAATCCATTGTAAACCTTCTGCCTGTTAGTTTGGTGGTTAATGACAGGCGCGTCCAAGGTCGTGGGTTTGATAATATCCAAGCATAACTATTTCCGCTATAAATATGGCTGTTTCTTACGTGTCTAAATGTAAAAATACCTATTAAGTAATCATCATCAACGCATTATGGTCTCAGTGCTAGGCTTCTACACTCAGGAAGAGAAGGACTAAGCTAGAGTAGACTACGCTGGCCAATCGCGTAGACTTCATATATTTGTTAGGTCTTTATAAACTCTAAGGTTCTAATTAATGTTCTCACAATGTTTCCATTCCACCGTCAAAGCAAATGAAAACTAAGTTTTGATTAAAAAAAACAGACAACTAATGTGTATCTCTTATTAATTTTCATAGCAGTTCATAGTACTCTTTTTTATAGTACTGGTCTGCTACAGTATAACTGTAGATCTGCCTAGTTTCGGATCAGATAGCTGTAAGTAAATTGATCCAAGATATATGTGTTAAAAATGTCAAATCATTCTGTGAGTATACAATTGCGTATGTTTGTCATCAGGTTGTCGGAATGACACGACGTGTCGTCGGCCGCAGCGTGCGGGCATTGAGGCACGCCACAAATCGATCACACGCCTTCACAATAACATCCGATTGACAACTGCTGATATAACCAGAAGAGTCCCTATTGTTACGAGAACATTATTCATAAAACATGTAACATGTGATGTCAAATGTTTAAAACGATGCCCCAGATTTGAAGAACATGTTTAACGTCGCCGCTAGTACAGTTGTTTTTGGATAATTTCAGAAATAGGACTAATATCCACGAATTCGGGACGTACGTATTACATTATCGGAACTGCAATATTTTCATATAAAATTATTAATTTATAATTTTAATTATATCTCCTCTATCTAATCTAATCTACCTATAACTCTTGGTTGACAAGATAAGTATGTAAAATTATTGACCTATCATTTGTTACGTTCAAAGGATTTACGTCAATATTGTTAATTTTAATAAACAATGAAATAGTATTATTGTGTATTATTTAGAAAATATTTACAAATATGACAACATAATGAAATTATGTTTTTGTTTTGTTTATCTAGTTTTGAAACACGTTACTGTGTTTTAGTTTTTTTTACAATTAATCCTTGGCGCGCACTAACTATCGTCAAAGTTATGATGCCTGTTATAAGTTATTATTGATCATTAGATTTGGCGGGGCAAGAACATATGGTGAGGAAATCTCAATGCGTAAGAATTCTTCGTAAAATTATTTAAGGGGTCTAAAGTGTAACAAACCATACTTGAGCATTTCGGTGGACCATAAACTAAGCCTCCTCATTCTAACAGGATATCTATAATAATAATAATCATTTATCTGTCTCTTTACAATAAGGTGTTTCAATATATAATCTAGTCCACAACAGTCCACCACACACGGGTATACAAGTTACTCATATTCTTAATTAGATAGTAAACGATGTCAAATGGAGGTTTTATTAATTAATTTAAATTTAAGGTAACTATAGAGGACATGCCCAGCAGTAGTACAGTAATGGCTTTATAATGATAAATATTTATTTAATCGTAAATTCATGGCATTTCTGGAACAATATGAACTCGCGTAATGTACAGCGACACAAATGAGATCTCGGTTTGCACGACAGATAGACAGACTGCGACGTCGATCCAGATATTGCATAATAATGGAAACTGGAGGTAAGCGTTTAAAAGTATTCTCATTCTTTTTAGTAGTCTATTTCGCTGTTAAGGCGTTTTCAGCTGTAATCATTTCGAATTGTACATTGTTTCTGAAGTTAAAATATTAAAGTAATTTGTTGAAGAGATCAAAATTTTCACATTTTGTTTTGTTTTAAGCAACGCTAGTTATTACGTTAGGTAGGTACATTATTAAAATCCGTCATTTTTTCGACGCTATAAAGTGATCATGAAAAGTTCGAAACTATTGTAATAATAACTGCGTATAACCAATATTTCTGTAATATAAAATATATTTCGCCTAATTTACAAAAAAAAAACTAAACTCATGTTACAGTCGTGGTGTTTTGCACAATGAAACGCGGAGATAATTTTTACAGACACTTAGTATATTTAACGGACAGAGTAACGTCCTACCCCCTGCTTGTATCTCGAATGCTCTTTAACAATCTGCTACCCCCTTTATATAGTTTTATCATTGAGAGTCAAATATCGACTAATTACATTTAAAATTGCTAAATTAATACAAAAGTAAATAATAATGCTAATTAATAACTATTAATTAATATTAATAATTATAATGTATAGATCAACTACAATATGCCATATCTGTTGTGGGACTATTGAGTAGTAGGTAACACTCATTATGCACCAAAGCCTTCCTCAGGAATCACTCTACCTGTTATTGAAAACCGTAAGATAATCCGTCCAGCACTAGTTGAGTTTATCATAAACAGACAAGCAGATACGACGGACGATTTTGTTTTATAATATTTAGAGATAATCATAGAACTTATTTATAAGAAAATCTGTAACTAAAACAATCAGGGACAACTGACACAAAGGAAAATAATTGTAAACTAAATTATGGTATTATTGTAAATTATCAGAACTTTACTACAAATAATTGTATGTATTTTATACTATGAAATTAAAATAATAAAAACCGCATGTAGTATTAGTGAGTTATGTATAAGAATTATATTTAAAATTTCGTATTTTTTTAAACCCGCAGATATTATTGAACAACATATTATTGTGTAAATTTTCAACCTAATTATTTAGTAAACTTTATCATAACCGTATCACATGTTGTTAAGAAAAACACATTTCAGAGGAGTTTTAATAGTTTTGTATAATTTTAAACTTTACAGAGTTTGCAACGTATACACTATCGTTAGCATAAATGTGTTTTGCTTATCAAAAGCTCTGTTCTTAATAGCAGTAAGGTCTTTGTTATGCTATCGTCATTCGCGTAGAAGCCTTTTAAGTGCATGCTTCGATGCAATGAGATCCGCGTCCGGACGTCATTAAAACGGTAAAATAAGTTTATGAGCGTCCAGCCGGGGGCAAAAACGCATAATTTTCACATAAAACTCCTTTTATTGTCAACAAGATACGACAACTCTTTACTGTTTAGTAAACTGCATACATTATATTTGTAGATAAGCTATTCGACATTTATATTTTATGATTTTCTTCTATAAGCTAATAAAACAAAAAATGTGTTAATTTAATATTTTAAATGTATTATGTCGCATTCTTCTCATGATCGGCATTTTTCCGAAGAATATTCTATATCGATGCTACTTCAATAAATCAATAAAGATAGAAAGATATTGGACAACTCCATTGGAAGTATTTAAATGGATCTGCATTTCTTAATGCAGAGATCCGAACCAACTGCAAATAATATTCCCGCTGGAGCAAAAAAGTCTCATGAAAGTTATACAAAGTTAGAATTCAAATTCAGTTTTTTTTCCATGAAAAGAAATACAAAATTACAATTAAGTGTTAAGTATATATGAGTACTATTTTATTCTTCATCTTTCTTTTGTAGATAAAAACAAGTTTAAAATATAAGACAAATAAATTATTTCCCTGAAAATGGGCATTTTAAATGTTTGTACGAAATTGACACAATAATAGGAATTTCGTTTAAAATAACGCATTTCTTCCTTATCACTAAAAGCAAGAAGTGCCGGGCAGGCAGTTATTGTAGAAAATTGCCCGTCTCTCGCTATAACTAGCGAATAAGAGATAACTGAGGTAATTTTACGAATCTCGGATCAGCAAAAAATAAAGCTTACTAATTTGACAAGGTTTACAATGGTATTTTTAATGAATTCAAGTTGAATGGATTGGATTGAATGAGCTCACAATACAATAGCGTTTCTCCATATAAAACATGTGTTCTACCTGAAGGCAATCGCAGATAGATCGCTGCTCCTAAGCACAAAGAGTCGCCTTTTATATAACTCAGATGGATAGGACAACATTCCACCGAAAGGCAAAATTGATTCACTTAAGAAATAATATATATGGTAGAACCATGGAAATATATTCTGCAATATCTTTGAGCAATCATAGTAATAAAATATTACCGACGTTTACATGAACGTTATATGACATGACGTACAAATGGGCGCGGGATTGTGGTTGATGTTATAATATTAAGAGCCAGAATCCCCGCAAATGGGCGGCTTGAAATCAGAACATTTGTCAGTCGTGAGATAAATCAAACAGAATACCTGCGTTAACATGACAAACGATTATCTACGAATAGATTGTATCTAGGACTCGAAGAAGTAAATATATTATTCAAATTATTTTTATTAAAATCATTAATAACAGCATAATAATATAACATAATTGGGCGCAGGCGTTGGACATCTATGGAGTGGACGTCAAAAGCTGAGGTTATTGATGATGATATTAATATCAGACGAATTAATTAACTTTAACGAAAATTTAAAAAAGCACTTCTTCATAAAATCCTCAAAAACTATTCAATGTCACTATTACAATGTGCTCTAGCTCCTCCTCTGATTTAAGGTTATGAAGAGTTGAGCATGCTATTAATTTCAGTTAACACTATAGCATCAAGTCCGGGTTTCCATTATAATATACTGTCATTAAATTAACAGAATATTTAGTTTTGAACCAATCATGTTAGTGTTACTCATATTCCCTTAACTTCCAGAATAAAGCTGATCATCTTCTAACTAGACAGATTTTGTTTAATAAAAACTAATTGCGTCAGGAGTTAATAAATTTAAATAAAATCAGTGGTTACATAATAATGTGGCTATACATATGTTTCTTAAAATATATGTGAGATTCCGTAGAGAAGCTTATTACTAAGTCTGCACCGTCCGGATGTTTTGCCTTCAAAGGGCTTTATCTTTTAAACCGTAATAGATAATCCGTTGAAATTTTAGCTAACCGTTTTATTATGATAGGAAAGCAGTTACAGTCTTTGGATAACATTCTAACCACCAAGAGTAGTGGTTTTTCTTCTTCAGGTTATCTTTTCTTCGTGTTATCTTTTGCAATAATTTCAACTTTTTCCAGTTGTATGCGTATTATAAGAACTAGAAGGTAACCAGTATGATTAAAAGTTCTCCATAAAACTCTAAAAGGTAATTTAAATAAATATATCAATCTGCAGTTATCCATTGAGTGAGCACTAGTCTAATACTTCTCTCAGTCACGGGAGACTAATGCGTTGATGGTAATGATAAAATAAATATTTATCGTTGTATAATATCGTCGTGTCTCAACTATATAGTTATTACTACGACGCAGAACAGTCTAAGTTTAGGAATGACTCGAACAAAAGGGAGTTATTTCATCGCGATATCTTGCAATATTGCGATCAGTGGCACAGCAATATGATGACGATATTTTTAGGTCAACGCCCCAAAAATCTTTTGTGTGGTAAGTACGATAGGTTGAAATTCTTTTTTATATTGTTTTTGCGTTAAAAAAATAAGTATCCAATAGTTTGTTATTAAATTGTTGAATGTAAGCACATTAAGCCTTAAGAAGAGAGTATTTATTGGGCACAATGCCATTTTCTTGAACGTAGGAAGTCGGAAGTTTATGATAAGCAAAGCCTTTGAACGTTTGAGCGGATTTATTGTTCCTCCACGTACAATTAATTCGCACAATACCTTCTCACAATACCTATGCATTGTTCGTCTCTCGTATGGTTCGTTGCATGAAGAATGACTTCAAGATTAAAGGTGGTAAAGATAATTAAAGATTAATGTTTTTAAAGGTGGTAGAGCCGTTAGAGCTCGCCCGGGGCGGTACCACCGCCACCTTCATAACCCCCCGTAAAGCAACATGTTCTTCATGTATTGTGTTTCGGTTGGGGAGGTGTGGTTGCCGGATACACATTATTGGAGG
>DWON01001197.1:0-25775 GCA_018251015.1 Phocides pigmalion okeechobee
GAGGGTGGCGGTGGTACCGCTCCAGGCGAGCTCTAGCTGCTCTACTACCTTTAAAAAATGTGATCAATTGCCACTTCTATGTGTTTTTGTGGTCATATATGCATGTATGAAATATTATATAAGCCGGCCATTGAGCCCGCTGTAGCCCAAAGGTGCCTAACAAAGATCGCGTATAACATTATAAAAAGTTAAATATGTACAAAGGCAGAAATACTTTACCTTTATGTGCATATTTTAATTAAATGGCACCATGCAGCATAAAAATGGACTTTTTATAATGCAATTAGTTTTATGGTATTCTATGATATGTTTAGACTAATTACGTAAATAAATGTTATAAAAATTAGGTACCTAGTATTTATTTTATTTCTCTTATCTTAATATATAAAAATGAATTTATGTCTGTATGTCCTTTATAGAATCGTAAACTATGCATTTGATCATATTATCTTTAGCAAAGTTGTTGAGCATTAGCCCACGAATGTTTCTGAATTGGTCGACCAGTTTTGGACAGATGGCGCCACTGTCATTCTAATGAATTTCATATAATTCCGTGACAGTTCATACTGATTTGAACTGAAACGGAAGGATAATTTGAAGGGGTAAATGAATTGAATATTTGTGTAATGTCTTTCCTTCAACTTTATTTCTGTTGGTGCCGTAGCAACGCGCGCAGGGTACAGCTAGTATACTAATATATTGCATAGATTACCTTAGGATATCTGTTGTAGGTGTATTGTGGATGACATATACATGGGCGTGGCGGCGGAATCTTATAGCTTTCGTGAGACGAAATTTGACTCTTCGGTGTAGCCGGGGTCTCATATCCTGTCACACATTTACGATTTATTTAACAAAACAAACTGCGCAACACTTATATGACAAAAATACAACAAGGAATTATGGTACGGTCTTTACATTAAACATACTTTCGTGTTTTGTATCAACAGAGTAACATTAAAACACGCTTAAAATATTTAGTAAAACATTCACATAGAACATATTAGAATCACTTAAACTCTATCAGGCTATATTTCTCTGCGCTTAATAAAAATAACTTATTTTATATCTGTTATCACTATTCGTATGATTTTAATAAATATTCTTTTTACAAATACCGCTTTAACTTCGGTCCAGCTCTTTGAGAGCTGTAATATCACAGACAAATGCGCGAACACAGAAACTTTTTATTTATTTATTTATGGATGGACGCGGATGCGTTCCTTGTGTATTCGGCAACCACACCTCCCCAACCGAAACACAATACATGAAAAACATATTGCTTTACGGCGGGTTATGAGGGTGGCGGTGGTGCCGCTTCAGGCGAGCTCTAACGGCTCTACCACCTTCAAACGTTAAAGTTAAAAAAATGTTTCAATACGCATTTTCATTGATGGCTACTTTCTTAAATATTATCACCTATGTCAGTTCCGTAATAAAAAGAAATGAAGCTTCACTTCACATGTTAAAATTTATCAAGGTATTTAGGCTACCCAATTCGCCAAATAAATAAACATACTCGGAGAATTCACTGCTTACCCCTAAAGTTGTTCCGTCGTCGTAGAGATCTTTTCAACTTCTTTCTCATTCTCTTCTCCCAGGCAATTTCCGCAGCTGTACAAAACAATTAGAACATATGATTTATAAAAAAGTAAAGACGTTCTTAAAAATACTTACAGATACAGAACGTGGATCAGAAATTATAGTTATTCATAGTAAAGTTAATTGTTTGCCGTGATAATTTTAGAACAATAAAACATAGTTTTTATAATATCGGAATTTATGTAGCAACTTGTATAATACGTATATATTTTAAATATTCGCAGTGCCATTTATTTATATAACTAGAAAATTAACTACGAGCAGGTAAGTAATGTAGATCTTAATTGACATCAAAACACCGTACCGATACGTTCCTTCTCCATGATATCAATCTCAAACAATTTGTAAGCGTTGAAGAAGAGCTGAGCAATGTCCTTTCTGATCTCAATAACGGGCACCTCCATTGCCTCTTCAACAGCCTTCGAGAGCTCCACGTAAGCTGTGTCGTAGCGGAGCGCCAAGTCGTCAACGTGAAGGAATATTGCCTTGTCCACAGTGTTGGAGACGAGAGCAAACATGTTTTCCGAGAGTGTCGGCTCCGGAGTCGGTACCGGTTCTGTTAAATTTACAAATGTTTAATACATAACATGAATGCCTTATCTATGGTTCAATTACCACTAAGATCCTAATCACTAACCCTAATTATAAAGTTAAGTTTTTAAAATGTTTGTCTTTTTACTCTGACGCTTGAATGTAACTAGCCTTAGGATATTTTAGGGAATTGGGGAAGTTGTTCAATTATAAATCTGTTCCACTTCATAGTATAGTCGGTGCTGGTATACGTCCAATAGTAATGGATAACCTGGTCTAGAGTATGGTATGGTAAAAAAAAATAGAATATTTGGACCGAAACGAAAAATTTTAAATTAAAGTTGTATTCGCAAGAAGCAAATAAATGCCTAAACGAATACCTCCTTTTTTAATTAAATCGATATTATTCGATCAAAAAGACCGAAACTAAATGAAAATAATAATTTACTACACCATGACAGATAAGCTTTGAATTATAAGGCATTTTCACAGATAAAATCTATAAACAATCGCGGAAAAATTTGTTACTAACCTTGTTACTACATTTTGTAGAATAACGTACCTATTCTTAAAACGTGTAAATATAAAATGATAAAAGTGATACTCTACGATGCAACAAGTGTCGCTTGCTCGAAACTTTAGTAAGTCAATATTAATATAGAATCACCGAAATAACTTTATATCTTCACTCGAGCGTTCTTTTATTATAATGCTAGTATATAAAATACATCATTCTAATTGTACCTGTCTATAAATTATAAAATAAAATTTTACGAGTTACTGTTGTAAGCTAAGAGTGATGTATTATATTTTTACTCTAATTCGAAAGATTCTAACCAGGGGTCGGCAATGTAGTTGCAGATGTAACAATGGAGATGAATGATGAAGATATTGTATCGGGAGTCTTAGGGTTAGGTGTGGGCATCCTCATCGGTTCCGGAGGAAAATGTTTCGTTATTATATTCCGCAAGTCGAACTCTAGATCCTCATCCTTGTAACAAAATGGTGATTTGTCTTCCTAGAATAAAAACAGATTAAAAAGATAAATAAACCGTCGTAACCATTAAAATGATTGACATTTCATTATTATCTCATTATCTGGGTCTGAATATTTTACGTTTATAATTTTAAAAACTCAGACGTGTATGCTATTGGTTCTGTTCTTGTCTACGAACAGGACTAGGGTCAACAAGGAAATCGATATTTATCACTGAATTTATCGATTGGATGGGCATTATTAGTTTTGTTACCGTTAACAATTGAGATAAGTAAAAAATACCGATAAATAATTATTACTTATCAACAGAATAATCGATTAGGATCAGATCGGAAGGTACAAACGTTAAGATATGGTCCATCGGATGGTAAGTCAAGATGTTTTCTTATCTCCGAGTCCAATATCACCGCAGGTCTAGTGAAGTGTTCAGCAGCTTCTCTCAGAATCCCTTTCCTTTTTCCCAAACGAGCCATTTTGCTAATAAAAATTTTTAGCATAGCTTTGACCTGCAAGAATTAGAGGCACTAAGCGCGCGTAACAATCTCCACTAGATTAATTTTAGAATTAAATTTTATGACACCGTTCTATTTTATGGCGACTTTAATAAAATTTGTACTACGAACTAGTTGTATGAAACTTTTTGCTTTTGCAAGATAGCTTCTGGTTGAATGCTGAATTGAGTTTGAAATTCTATGCGCACTAAATTTTTACGTTGAAATTTTAAATTGAAAACACACCTTGCATACACCTAGATTATAACATGTAAATATTAGTGTTATTTGCGCGTGGAATAAAAAATCTATTGATAGTTTGTAAAGGGAAGGAGATTAAAACCTGTGTTTATTTTGAAGCTTTAAAAAATAGATGCCTAAACAAAATTTCCTTCCGTATCTGAATACACAAACAAGCGGTAAACACTTACATATTTGCAATACATTTTTTTACCTCTGGATGTTGTTTTAAATACGCTTCCTGTTCGATTTGAATGGTGGTCCCGACCCTCGTCATGCATTCCCTCTGACACGGAGTCAGGGCTGTCCAGTCCTGGTACAATAGACCCTCGGCAGCCAAGTATTCTGAAGGCCTGCCTTTCATTATTTTTTTTAATGGCATTTTTGTTCCAGCTAGAATATTCTACGTGAATGTATAGTCTAATTGTAATATTTCAATAATAAGTGACGTTTGTGATATTTAGAATCGATGACAATGTTAGTATTTGACTGATAATGACATTATCGTTTTATTTATAAGGAAAAACAGTAAAAAGAAATTATGAAAACCACGGCCATAACTTATGATCAATTTTTATAGCTCTACGACATATTTGTTACTGTAAAGTAAAAAATAGCTTAAAGTAGGCCCGTGTTATTACGAGATTCTTTTAGAAACCGGTTCTTAAAATAAAACACAAAATATTTAAAAATATTCAACAGTTATTATTTCTTAATATCATGTAATGCATATCATATATATCATGTAATGCATATATTATTTTAATCGTTATCACTGAAAAGTAGGAAGCAATTTTAATGGCATGTTTATTACATAAATTGTTTTCATATCCACGCTTCAAGGCAGGAGTAAATTTAAAAGAACGTGCAATTGTAAATGTGTAGTAAATATTCTGACTAATTTATTTACAATCATATTAAAATAACCAATCTAGATATACATTCAACATGAAATCTAAATGTTATATAAATAACCAACAATGTTCGTCTTATTTCTAAAAATATCACCTTGCTCATAGCTATTTCCAATACTTTATTAATGTTGAAGCGTAAAAGATTATTTTTGAAACTTATTTGGCCTCATTGACGAGCACCGACACAGGTTTTCTCAAAACATGTCATTATTACATAAATAGGGCAATTAGGGATTTTTCTATTTGTAGTACGTTGAATATCTACCCTTTGTTCATGTAATCCGCATTGATACGATATAATTGCCTCCGATCTTTTATTACACAAGGGGAGATATTTGTGTCGATACAGATAAAAAATAATAATGAGGTTTTAGAGAATCTGTTTTCTAGATGTGATCATTATTTGGTCTTAACCTGGGTTTATTTAGAGTGTTTTTTTGTTTTTTTTGTTTGTTTTTTTTTTGTTTGTTTTTTTGTTTGTTTCTTAATGTAAATAAGTCGTATAAGCATTTTTATTAATAAAAACTAGCGTTAACTAGCAATTGGTGATTTGATGAATATGTTTTGAGAAGGCGATTATATTAACAATAATAATGTTTCCTCAATTTCAATATAATAGGTTGTAATAATACATAACATATAATGAGAGCATAGGTCCAACCATTCTATATACAAATTTGAGGTAAAATAAATAATAGGTTTTTACATGAAAAAACACAAAGTGGAATCGGATTCTAGTAAGGAAATTATTATAATTTATTATGTTGACTCAAAGCAAAATATTCAATTTTATTGAACATCTCGAGCCCACGAATTTTAATAAAATCCCCGCATACATACCTCTGCGGTTGATTCGTAATAGCGAGGGGAGGACCAACCCTATTATTTAGGAAAAAGGGTACATCTGCAAAAGATTCAATACAGAGTGCTCTAAGCTTTGCTTCTTTAGGCTATAGAAATATTGTACAATTAAAATCAATAAGAAGTGACGGCGAATAAGTCGAAACGCTTTTGTTATCGTATTCAAAAGGACGATCTCTACATTTTTTAGACATCTTTATCTTTTATACGTATATAGATATTGTAATTGGGCCATAATTGGGACTTACGTAAACGTACTTACGATAGATACACGATAATACATTACAAAATTGTTTCCCTTAGCAATTATACGCATAAGTTATAATTCTGTCAAAGAAAACAATTCCCTTTTAAAGAAGGTGAAAAATGGCGTATAGTTACTTACTAAATTATTCAATAAAATGGCTTAGCACAAATATTCGGCACGATATTTTTGTTATTATTTTTGTATAACGCACTAAATCTGTAAATGGTTTCCGTTCTTTTAAGTAAGTTCATTTTCGCATGCAATGAAGCGGAGTCTATCGTCACCGGCTGTAAAACATTAAAGTGCTGCATATTTATGGAGTCTGCGAAGTTTTTAATGCAATTTGAACTTATTGTTCGTTTTAGGCCCCGTAAAGAGGATAGCACTGTACATTAAATTAATTTTGCGGCCCTGTTGCCACAATATCATTTTATAGAGTTAGTGCGATGAACCATCGACACGGATATTAAATTATGTCCCTTTTGCGCTTTATGTAACGAACTTCTTGCGTCCAAACTTATTCTTTGACTTACAGTGGTTGGGTACAGTGTTGATGTTTTTGGAATCTAGCTCCTATCATCTTATTTATCCGCGTGTTTGTTTCTTTGTTTGAATTTGATCATAACTTGTGTCTAACTATATGTATAGCATAGTAATGTTAGAAACAATTGCGGCAGTGCATTCAAATATTCGTATTTTCATGGCTGTCAGACGACTGGCGTAGCAATGCATTAACGATAAAAATGAATCTATGTCTGTCTGATATAATTTTCAGGAGTGCTCCTCGAGAAAATGGGAAGTTTAAGTCATATATTACTAGAAGCTTCCTCTAAAAAAATTGTCATAATTATATCAGACGTACGCCGGTAAACGGTTGCACCTTTTTTGAAGAGCTCAACGTTATAGCGCTCAAGGAATATCTCATGATGAAGCTTCTTTCATATCGATAAGAACCTAAGTAAATATCAGTGAAATTAGTGAAATATCGACTTACATCCACGCAAAATAAAAATGGAAATAATTCTACATGTAAAACGATTTATGCATCTGCTGCCAGTTTCCAGACGGAACATATTATTACTTTTCGTATAATACAAATACCATGAAAGCACGTGCAGACAAGGGAATCAGAGGCATGACACGGCTCCATGCAGCTGTAAGAGTTCCTATACAATTCTCGGACGAAACGTCCACAATGGGCTATGGACATAAATATGGAAGCGATGACATTTAATGAATTTTGTTCCTTGCGAATTTATACTTTATACATATACACTAAATATATATATATAATATCTTTGTATTGGTTAACAATGCAATTATTTTTGTGCCATGTTATATATATCGGAGAGAAGGTGTGAAGTAAGCCTATCTGACGTCACAATCAATGACTTGACAACTCATGTTCAGATATTAAAAAGAAACCTTCAAGAATACTTGACTATCTTCGCATATTGCTCGGGCAGCGTAACGTTGTCGTAGTGAGATCCGAACTATGCGACGGCTTGAGCGAGAATGATCGCACGGATTTTGATAACAAAAGTGGGTGGCGGTACATAACTTTTTACGATCAGTAAAACATTTTTAACATTTCTAGTTTTGGCTAAAAATTACTAAAAAAACAACATTACCGGCAACGCGTTGTCTTAAATATGCGGTTTCGATCCGACATATATGTATATAATCTGCTTTAACGACAAATGAAAACATCGTGAGGACACCTGCTCGTCAGACAATTGTTCATTAAATCTTCACAGGTGTGTGAAGTCCGTCAAAGTTCAATCATCATCATTCATTCAAATTCATCAAAGTCAAAGGTTCAAATACCAATCCGCGTCTAGACAGCAGGAACAGTAACGTGTCGATGATTGATTAATATAGGAAAGGATACACGTTACCAATCAATACTATAATTATAAAAGCAATGAAACAAAGTAAAAAATATACTAGGTAATAGTTACAGCGCGTAATTTGCTTTGGCAATTAAATTTACATACAGTATGTAAAGTACGGCCCTAAATAAATATATATACTATGCAGTAGAAGCGTCATAATATACTTAAGAAAAGAAAACTATTTCTGTTAATATAATATATTGTATCTTCATACAACCATATGAGTATTGTGTTAATATTCTGTTAAGGATATCTTAGATGTATCCGTAAAATTCCCTGGCTATATTGTATGAGCGTGTATTAATACCAGTAATAAGCTTGTTTATTTCGTAAAATTTCTGCTGCTACAAAAGATTTTCTTTAAATAGTACAAAAATCTTAAGTCTCCTTTGCTCCGCTTTCAACTTTCTCAGAACGAGCTCTTGATAAAACTGTTTTTTCGCGTCTAAGAAAGAACGCCCACATACTATTTAATTAGGTACTAGTATTCATTTGGAAAATCTGAATAAAAACCTTATAAATATAAACGACGGTAGCTCCCCTATTTTACGAATAATTAAAAGTATAATAATAACAGAGTATATAAACCTTGTCTTATAATTTTATGCATATTTCACCAACTAATTTGGGCTTCGTGTCGATCCAATTATACGAGAATCGTCGTGCGCAAAGGGTCCCGTTGCAGTTTTAATATTCAACCCCTCGGCAATGAAAAATTGTACCTACGCGATTATTGGATTACATTGTTAGTTTAGCTGGCGGGGATCACAACTTATATGTTTTGCGAGTTAAACTAAAAAACAATAATTAATAGTTCAAAGAACTAAAAATATAAGTACACTTATTTATAAAATACGGGTATAAAGTTAACTTAAACCAATGACTTGTAAATATTTTGTGTCCTAAATAACGTTTTATCTTTATTTTATAGTTTCATCTTTCCAACATTTATTTAATACTAAATATACCTATCAGATGCTAATGAAATCGTCGATTTTGGTTACCTATGTCATTGTAAATTTAAGTATTGAAAGTGGCGTTTTTCCAAAGATAAGTGAAATAAAACGAAAACTTTATAAACATATAAATTACTAAAGTTTTATTAAACTCGTTTCATCACAGAGTTTTGTACAACCGTCGGTAAAAATTGCCCTTGGGCTGGTTTAAAAATGCAACTGACGGGTGAGTAAACACGTGTCTACTTTCAAAAGGAGAAGGGTTAGACCAAAGTCCACCATGCTGGGCAAGTGCGAATTGGTACACTTTACATACTTTATGAAGAATCTTCAGGCGTGTCATTTTTCTCATTATGTTTTTCTTCACTGCTAACGTAAATGATAAGTGATTTCCAGTAAGCGAGTGCAACAAGCGAGACGATTACCTTTGTCCTCAAGAGTAACAAGACATCTACGAGCTTTGTTAGAAACCCGATCGTGTTTGAATTTGTATATGTATGACCATGTGCAAAAGAAACTACATTATATCAGATGGATCGTTCTCACATGAAACCTAATTTTGGTCAATCCTTCATCATGCCCGCACTATCGGTGATACGTAAAATTTGTGCACAAAATGGCGTTGTAGACACGTATTTTAATCAAATTTCAATCAATCGGGGCCTTTGCTTAAATTATGGTATAGAACGAGTCTTTGTAGTCAATCAATTGTTGGTCCAAAATAGATTTTGCATGAAGTGAGCTCCAATATCGTATATTCATATTCTGTAAAATAATAATGTTATACAAATTTTCCTGCATTATAATCATCTAGAATGCATAATTATTATCATCCTCCGTGGGTTGAACGGATATATAGAAAATATGCATTTCGAACTCTAGCGTCACTTTAATATATAGTCGTAAGTTCCATTTACGTTGCTAATATACTATCATAACGGTACTGGATTCAAATGAACTTGGTTTTGTTTTCGCAGTTGCATTTCGCGTCTCCCAAACTTTGATTAAAACTGAAATGAAGACAGGGATAATTTTTAATTAAATTCTGCACCGCTGTTCCCTGTTTGGTTTCAATATTTAGTTAAACAGAGATATTTCCCGAGGTGCAAGTGTTTTTGTTTATACATTCAAAATATTACTATTATAAATTTCATTTAACATTTAACAAGTAATTAATTAAGAACTCTGTAAAAATAAATAAACAAATCTTTCAATACTAAAAACGGATTTAAACGAATGTTTGTTTTGTTGTTGTAGAGCATAATTATGTCTTATTTTGATGTTTTCAAATTGAGAAGGAAGAGAAAAGAGTGATTGAAAACAAGTCTGATGCAAACATCGACGATACATAGTAAATGGCCCAATGCTGTCAAAGGAAATTTTACCATCTTCTTCTAATCCTTATTAGTATGTGAGGACTAGGGATTTAAAATTAGACTTAAAACTGTTTAGATATATTATAATGACTGTTTCACTTGTAATCGTTTTTAAAATTTCCAATAAACAGCTGTTCGGTGTTGCTTAACTTAGAACTAGAAAATTCATTAGCGATCAGATAGACTGTAAACCACCCTTTGCAATAGTTTCCCGTCGTATCGTCGTTCCCGACGTGACATTCAAATGGGTCCCGGAAGATGTCAATTTCCTGCCGTTAGGACTCTGACAGTTTGAAACACCTAATAAAGTACTGGTTCGTTCTTATGTAGTAACACACGTGTCGTAAATTGTGTCGTATCTTTAATTCCCAGTAGGCTGGTAACGGACAGTCTGAATTTGAAAGTTGTTAAACATAGTTTGTTTTGAACTTACAGCGCAAAAGAGGGTTTTCACATCACAACTTATGAATAAACCGTTCATAAATAATCCTGTCGATTTTTTTACTTAAACTTGTTCTTGATGTGTGGGTCTTTCTGTGTTAGAGGATAAAATAACTCTAGTGTAGGACTATAATAAGTAAACATACATTATTTTATTATTATTAGATATATAATAAATATATTTAATTAAACAAATAGTACAAATAGTAGTAGTACGTTTGATCGACGCCGCCGGTGACAAGAGGGGTGGTTCATATCTCGCGCAGAGAATTTTAAATGCTAGTCAACGCGGGAATGCAGCCAGTGTTCTTGTAACCATGCCGCATGGGCACGGACTCCCTTTAGACTGCTTAGGTTAGGTTTTTCTTATAATTAGTTTTAAGATTTTCATCATTGTAATTAAATTGAATATTTATGTTGTTATAAAAATATATATTACTACTATATGGCTCTCATGGTACTTTCCTTATTAAAACAGGTTATCGAGTTATTTCAGAACTTTGATTTCTTGTTACTGATTTTACATTTTACAACTCGTTGTTATAAATAAATTATATGGCGTAAATTTTAAATCCATGATAAAGGCAGGACAGAGAAAATATCGTTCAAAACGGGACGCATAGACATCTTATTCATACGACATTAATTTCTGACATTATAAGTGTTCAAGCCAGGGAAATGACTATTTCCGCTTTCACCCTACACTTATATTTTAAGTATATTGCGTACCTACATCTATATAACTTTATATGTATCCCATATAATATCGGTAAAATATATATGGAAGGTTTGACCTTTTCAACGGGTATACGAAACGGATTTTCTTATAATGAGATTTTCCAGATCCATTTTTAACTAAGAAATTTGATATTTTACAATACAACTAAAAAGCGTCAGGCTGGAATGAAGGAAATTGGGCTAAAACTTGGTTTACAAGGCAACTACAACATCTGAAGTGTTCGACGACATTAAAAGATTTCGGCTTATTATATTTCTGCAGCTTACCTAAATTTTTATATAGAAAAATATGTACTTTTTTATAAATTAATAATTGTCTTGTTATGTTGTAGTTAAACAGCTGTAATTTAGTTTAGTTTGTACTAATTCTGATGTACCTATTATAACATTTATGGCCCACAGCAGAATAAAGTTAAAAAAATATTTGATACTAAATTTCTATTTAATTACATGGCTCTAAATAATCTACCTATTTGATATCCTTAACATATTACAACAAATTTAATTTCACTTTAGTGTTCGTCGTTTTTATTAAAATTTACGGTATATTTATATACAGTCTTACACAACTAAATTTTGAATGCTTTTTACTTAATATATCTATGTATAGAATAATATCGAAACCGTCGCTTGTAACAACGGTTTTTATAAAGGTTTTTTGTTACTTAAAATGTATCATGGAGTAATCATATACATCGCGTTGTGTGATGTATTTTTATTCATCATCATCAACTCATTACTGTCTCACTGCTGGGTGGGGGTTTCTTCTCAGAATGAGGTCCATCGTATTGGCCAAGTGCAGATTGGTGGTATTCAGCGCCATTCAAAGCTTTATGGAAAACTTTAAGGTCTCCAGGTTTCCTAAGGTTTAACTTCAGCATCAAAGAAATTGATAACATTTTTATACTATATTAAAATACTAGCGTCTCGGCCCAGCTACGGTCGGGTGATTAAGTTTACATTTACTTATATTATTTTTCTTTCATTCATGCATCCAGTCATTACGTTGTTGAAAATACTAACAATTAGAAACGTCTATTCCAAACTACAACTGAATTAGTATTACAAATTTAACTATTTAATTTCTCATCCAATTTATAAAAAAAATATTATGCATCAAAACCTTCTTCAGAAATAACCCTACTTGCTGTTGAATACTATGAGAAAATCCGTCTAGTAGTTTTTAAGTTTATCATAAACAGACAAACAGACGCGACGGGGGACTTTGTTTTATAATGTTTAGAGATAAAGTATATACATATAGTTTGTATATATGTATAACTTGCATTCATATTTTACAAACGAGACCGCGTAATTAACGTAATTAAATGTTTAGCAAACACCCTGTCAGCTATAAAAGCTTTTTGATCTAATAAAGCTCAACTAGGATAAACTAGTAATGTTATATTCAAAACTTTATAATTATTTAACCAATATTGTAGATTAATGATTTTTCACTTTGTTATTACTTTGTACTAGTTAATACATTCATTATTCTATTTTTGTAGAGAATTTAATTAGAAATCAATTTCAAACTAATTTATTACCACATAGTCGTACGTACGAAACCACTTTTGAAATTCTCCTCAAGTCTTTGGTGCGGGCTAATATGATAAACTATTGAACTGATTCGGACAGAACTTGTCTAATATATACAGTACTACACTGGAAGTAATAAGGATTAATTTTCTATACCTTGGACATATAAAAGTACTTTCTTATTATTTTCGGATTTGTTAATTGTCTTTTATCAAACAACCTCCATAACTTAAAACAAATAGACATTGATTATATTAATATTTTTGCAGGTGTTCACGTCAATAGCGTTGCTAACTTGCATTTGTAATAGTTCCTATTAAATGTACGAATACATTGCACGTAATATTTTGCAATTTTCCCTTTATGTTATTCGGGTATAATTGACAAGACAACTGCGTGACATAGCAGCAGCAACAGCACCGCAGCAGTTTGACACGCAAAGATGTTGTATTGGATTCCCGGCCAAGTAGCCATCTAGATGACTATTTTCTATTTTGTCCTGCGACTAGTTACTTATTTATTTTGGTTTGTGCATTTCCGTGGTGCCGTACAAGTTACCCTAAAAGTGTTACAATTGCAGGAAGCCTTATTAGCCAGCGGGGAGATGTAAGTTTGATAATACGACTATTGTTGATAAAAATAAGGTATCTCACATATGTATATCAATGTTGTAATTGGTACTGTTTTGTCTCTTTGTATAGCGTTTTGATCAATGATGTTTTATTTATAATAAAGTCGTACGTTCATCGCCTCGTCGTAGTACCTTTCTCTTTTGTAGTATGTGTTAAAGTATGGAAAGTACCTCAATGAAAAGAATGACTTTTATCTTTTACGGCTGTAAGAGACTTATTTATATTTATATAATTGAACTGAGCCTTTATTATTGTTTTTAGTTTTACTTTCAACTACGTGTTATGTAAGAAGATCGCAAAGTCGTTTCTTGTATATAAAATCGCATAAAGTAATGTTGAATTAAATTTTGTATTTACGACTATATTTTTTTGACATATACTTAAAAATACTTGTAGATCTGTATATTTACTTTAATTTCAACAAACTTTGTACATTACCACTAATCGGTATGATATAGTTAATACGAGTATGTACAGTAAATGCAATACTATTGCAGATTGGTAAGTGGAATCTATAAATTTAACAAAACACCACAAGGTGGAAGTAAAAATACAAATGTGTCCTGTTCGTATGTCCACAAGTCAAACAATATCGAGGAGGGCGAGTGCTGGCGAAATTGAGCCAGAATCATTTATAAATGGGGGGATGAAGGGGCGCACGAAATAGGAGGGGAAAGGTGTGGTACTGCATTTTGCATGAACTCACTGTTGGTTGCTCGATCTGGTTCGTCCTCTTGCCTACACATACCAGAACAAATAGTTATTATCTCACACGTAATCTCGTTGTTGCTATTTGACATTTAATATATAAACGTTCTACGAACTAATAAAAAGATGTAATTAATTGAGTAGTAAACACTATTACTATCTTTCGCAGCATCCGTCAATATTACAAATGTAATAAAGTGAAGAAAACGCGAATTAAACAATTATTTGACTCCTTTTAATTATTAACAGGGATGATGTATCATTGATGTGTGTCTGCAGTAAAACAATTAATTGTTTAGTATATAACAATGATATTAAACATATTCGGATTAACTTTCAAATTTGTCACAAAAATACAACACATAAAGGTGCTTAAAATGTACCCGTCTTCATATAAAAGTAAAAAATATATATCTTTGTGCGTGTATATATAAGTGTTTATAGGATACAAGATAATATATGTTAGTATGTATGTCCACGAGATAATATTTCATTATAGAAACAATTTAAAAGGCATTAAAATGACAAATTTATAAGCATATTTCGTATGTTATGTTATAGAACAATAAGAAAACTACATTTAGAATCTTTCATAAGCATTTTATAACTAAAAAATATTGAAACATTTTAAATATATTTGCTTACTGCAGGTCAACTTAATTTTATTTGCAAGAAAACAATTCATAATATGAACATTAATAAAAGCTAAAATTAAACATGCTATCGAACATTTTGCAGTGACATAATTTAAAAACCTTTTAATTGTATATAACTTAAGTTCATTGCTCTGGTAACAAATCCAATGAAACTTCAGCTTCTCACGCTAGTTGCTTTTCATCTTTAGAGTACTGATTTTCAAGTTATGGCGTTTACGTTAATCGACAACTAAAATATAATGTAGTAACGAATATTGAGCTGTCGTTATAACTTTTACGAAAACAGAATTTTTATCTTCATATAACCCGTATGAAATTAAAAATAATTCGCTTAACAAGAGAGAATCTCGCACAAGCATTGTTGAGTTCACAAAATGGAAAGTTGTCATTGCTGCCAATGTATATTTTTAGCCAACCCTGTAAAACTAGAGTCTTCCCTTTATTTACTATCGAAAAAAAATCTGAAAACCTTTATTAGTAATAGATATTAATTTTTGAACACACCGTGTATATTACCAGATTGATATAACAATTCCTCTTTAGTCTATTGCCTAAATTATCGTTTTTAGTAAGTCTGATTTCCATTTTAATATCTAAATTAGATTATTGGATAGTTTTCACTTTAAATAATATTATATTTTATGCCCCTATTTGCTAGAGTTTAAACATCGTATATACGATAAGTATTATCATTATGTGAAAACAATATTCATTTAAACAAGCGCTAACAAGCGCACAACAAACCCAAAACTGGAAAAACGAGGTTAAAAGAAAATTCAGATTCCTCAAAAATATACTGTAGCATAAATTAATATAACAAAGAGGTACATTAGCATAATTGCGAAAGGTAGTGATAATATGTCAGAGTAGTGGATAAGGTATCCTGAATGCCCGACTTGAGAATCAGGGTGAATTTTTTATGAGGCCGCAGGTAGTGAGGTGGGGTACTAGAGCCGGAGTGGCGAAGTCGTCGGCAAGGTCTGCATATTGCATTAGATTTAAATTGTTTACGTCGTTAAGAAAGAAACTTCTCCCGAACTGGGCGAGAGGCGAGAAACTTCTTTGGGGAGGTATATTTAATTTTTTTCTTGCATAATCGTATGGGAACTTTTATAGCCCACTTTTCATGAAATAAGCTTTTTGATGCTTATATTTTGTCGGTTGTTGGCATCGATGTTTTTCCGTGGATATAATACAAAATATCCGCGTGAAATTATGTTTGTAGTGTAAAAGTTATTTGTATGTATTTAGATCCAACAGGGGTAAAATCAGCAGACTATACTGCAGTTTCCGGGTTCTAAGCCCGGACTTTGCTGATTTATCGATGATAATTTTAATAACAGAAAAAGGTGATTTAGAAACTTACATGCCCCGGCGTTATCCATGGAGTTATCAACCGTGTGTGTCGTAACGTCTAATAAAATTAAAGTCCGTCATTAGTGGTAGTAATAAACTAATAGATTGATGAACATAATATTTATAATCTTAACTGTTCTTGTAAACTGTTCCTGTATGAAGGGTGCTAATAATCTAAATGATAACAGTAATATTATTATACGACATGAATTGTGCAATAGATTGTGTGCGAGACTGTAATAGTAAGAGCAATGTGTCATAATGAATAAACGAGTACCTCTGTTATAATAACTTCTCCCTATTGTTCTTTAGTTTTAACACATATGCATCAGACTTATGAGACAAATAAAACCGTGTTAGTTCATACAGTGCATCCTTAGTAGACGCACGAACATGAAGACGTTAGTAGCACTGATAGTTATAATATTTTGTTATACCCACAATGTTCATTCTAATCCACTATTTGAACTGGTGGGCTTGAAAATAAAAGACTTCGCGGATTCCTTTTTGTCGACTTTGAACAACATTCGAATTAAAATGAAGAGATTTTTAAATCAACATTTTACAAATGAAAAAGGAGTTTCAAGAACGACAGATCGATATGCAATAGAACAGAAGACAAGAAGAGCTTTTAGTCAATTTGTGGAAGAAAGTACACAAGACAGCAGCACAGAAATATCAGATCTAGACAGATTTAAAACAGAACCAACGGCACTGATGACGACACCCCAACTAGCAAAACATCATGGAAAGATTATTGAATCGCATGTTGTAATCACTGGTGATGGGTATCTTCTAACGATTCATCGTTTAATGAGACCTCTCGATCTTCCACTTGCGGATAAATTAACTAATCCCACAGTGTTACTTCACCACGGATTGCTTGGCAGTTCTGCAGATTGGATTTTGCTGGGGCAAGAAAAGTCACTTCCATATATTTTGAGTAATCTCGGCTACGATGTATGGATGACCAACGCAAGAGGTAACTGTTATTCCCGAGGACATGTTTCAAGAAATGTAGACTCATTAGAGTACTGGAAATTTACCTGGCAAGAAATGGGCAAGTACGATTTGCCAGCAGTCGTAGATTATATAAGAAAGTTAAAAAACTCAAATGATTCAATCAATTTTATTGGGCACTCTATGGGCGCTACAGCACTTTTAGTTTTACTATCGACAACACCGCGATATAATAAATACTTTCGGACGGGAATTCTGCTAGCCCCTTTAGCATATATGTCTAACATAGAAGGTCCTCTTAGAATTTTTACTCCGATGGCCATGAATCTTCCCGGAGAATTGTTAAAACTTTTGGGAGATGGTGAATTTTTCCCGTCGAGAAAAATACCAACATGGATAGTGAAAAAGTATTGTAAAGGTGAGCTCCTTTACTGTAGTAACCCGCTTTTGTTTTTAAGTGGTAATATTCAATCAATAGATTCTTGGAATAGTAGTTTCGTGGCAAGAGTCCTGTATCACGTACCCGCAGGAGGTTCAACAAGTACTATTATGCATTATGCCAACTTGGTCCGAAGTGGAAAATTTCAAAAATTTGAAGACAATACTATATTTCCGTTAAACAAGGTTACCTTGCCAATTGCTTTGTTTACTTCTAGTGACGATTGGTTAGCGACAATACCGGATGTTTTGAAACTTTACTTAAGTATTACTAATCCTATTGATCACTACATAATTCGAGGCAAAAATTTCAGTCATACTGAATTTGTTTTTGGGCCTCAGGCGGATGTTTTGGTGTTTAATAAAGTTGTAGATGTTTTAGGTCGTGGATTAACAGATAATGCTTTAAAGATCAATGAAGTGTAGAGTTAAATACATTACTTTTTGTTTGTATTTAAACATGTGTTTGAAATTATGGAATCAATGTTATTCTGTTAAAATTCTAGATATAAATGTATTTATCAGAATGTATTGCAATTATTATATTAAATTATAATTAAATAGTTATATTTATTACTTTATCCTACGTTCCTATTTTCTCTTTTTATACTTTTTAAAATAAGGATTAATTTGACAATTACTTAAAATATCGTCATAGTACGAATACAAATACCATACAATCAATAAAAAACGGAATATTCGAAGTACATTAATTGTGGATTATAATTTGTAGGTGAGATACTATAATTAACAGTTAATGTATCTGACGGCACTTTGAAAGTTACGTGCGAAATAAGATCCGTAAATATAGGGGTAAAACACCCTGTTTTTATTAGTAATCACGTCAAATGAGAAAACTTTGGGTTGCGCCTATTTCAGCCAGAGTTAAGCTAATGTTGCTTAGCCTCCGAATACATATGAATATGGATAGATAGATACTGGCATAACTATATTAACACAAGTTTAATTTGCTACGTACTTCCAAAAATTTTCTTCATATTACAGTAACAAGTTTGGGAGAATACCTGTTATATCTACTAATAATAAAATTAGGGACATATCTTTAATGTACAAAAAAACATTTTTAACCTAACTTGTAAATGTGCGTTTTAATTAAAAAGAATACGAAACTGTAGAGATTTTAATATTTTGAGTAACATTTTTTCCACTATCCTGCTTTATAATCGTATCCTGGTCAAAATGTTTTAAATTTATAACTTGATATTTTAAAGATATTTTAAAGGTGGTAGAGCTGTTAGAGCTCGCCCGGGGTGGCACCACCTCCACCCTCATAACCCGCCGTAAAGCAACATGTTCTTCATGTATTGTGTTTCGGTTAGGGAGGTGTGGTTGCCGGATACACATTACTGGAGGCGACCATCTTAGTCCTGAAGAGCAGAAACGCATCCGCGTCCATTCTTAACTAGAAATTCTGTTCTATTTGAGATTGGACGTGGTTGTCCACGGGTTGCAGTGACCACTTATGCCCGTTTCTTACTCTTTCACAATTAAAAAAAAAAACAATATTGATATATATTATTAATCACAAATTATTATTATATTCTTTCTACTTTCTTGTGCTTAATTAAGCCGTATACATGTTAGCTTTATACATTTTTATGAACTTCTTTTTTCTCATAGAGTGGAATGAAAAGCAAAGTATATGAAGCAGGAGTAAAACATTTTTTCCTCGGGTGAAGTATTTCGAGTCGCTCGCTACAGTCAAGATTCTACTTTCAGGATATTTTAAAATCCTTAAGGCCGCTCTAAAATCAAAATAGCTCCTTTGCCGTAAAAATATTACTTTTCTCCCTTGTGACATGTTCTGGAATTATATACTTCGTGATACATATTTTAGCGTCCCACGCTGAACATTCGCCGTCTAATTTCTTTGCTTACACAAATTAAACTTTACCTGTTTAAATCGTCGTTAAGGATCTACTTATAATGTTGATGAATGTAAGTTACTTATAGAGTTTTCAGAACATTCAATCTGTAGGCAGACAACTGAGATAGGATCCTCTATATAAGTAATAATTCTGGGAAAACCGATTCTCAGCAACGAGCTCTCATTCTTTGATAATGATACATAGGTGTATAGATATTATGATTAGTATACTTGCTCCGAATATCCGTACGAAATTGTGTATATATTAATATAAATATATGACAATAAGTAAAAATAGAAGTCAGTGTAGCGAACAAGTTTAATGAGATTGGATAAAATTATAAGTACATTAAGACGAAAGCGGATTCGAATAGTCTAAAATATTGAGGGAACACAGTTCTTAAAAATAATTTCAAATAATATTCTAGCTAAAATAAACTTACCTTAATTTCATAACAACAGTCATACCCTATTCATACATAAACTAGTACCACATAAAATAAAGAAACATTCGTACAAAAATATCATAAGGCAAATTAGCGACATCTAGGATACGACAAGTAGGGTACTTTCCGTTCTTAAATAGGAAAAGTCGTGAGGGTGGCAGTGTGCACTTCCCCGTTTGAAATTAATTCTTAAAAGAATCCATATTGAATATAAATATTGATTTCATCTATGAATTGGTTCACGTCAATTAATAATTTTTATAAACATTGGGAAATCCATAACATGTTATGCTGTTCAAAATTATCTCTCTTCTCAGTCTGATATTAGAATTTGAGGATCCATTTGATAGACTATTAGAAGGGTTCAAATACAATTGCCACACTCATACACATGTAGTGTGATCCAATTCTTACAATTCGGTGCATAGATGTGTTTGCTAGCAGTTAGTACTTCCGCGTCTATCTTAATTCTCACTTGAAAACGTATCTGGGATCAACTTCAGTTGGGACTCTTTTTTCATTAAAATTGATTTACAGAAACAAAGCCTTTAATATAAATTATTTAGAAATGTTACAAGCTTACGGGTAAAAACCGTCGATGCTTAGAATTTGGACAGTAAATTCTAGCACTGCTATGTTTTATTTAAATGTACTGAGTAGTGATTCAATCCGCTCAAGAATCGTCGCACAACAAGTTTCCCCTCATTCTCGCGCTTAATTATGTATAAACTTCTAAACACAACTGTGACACGATAGTAGCAACTCTGTAAGCATATAACGTGCTACTGAGTACAGTTGGTCCCAGTTTAAGCTGGTTAACAGTACTCTGTTAACCACCTTACAGGAAAAGAGCTTGCATTTCTAGTTCATGTGTACGTATCTTTTATATAAAAATAACTTTAAATGTTTAGAGCGTTATGTATTATCTAAATTTCATCTACCTACATATGTATATAGGTAAAGCTTTCCTCAATATCCTACTTAGCTCAGATTTTTTCCAATCTCAATTAAGTTCCCGAAATTTGGGCGTTCACACAATGTCTGTACATAAAGAAGGTAAAGCTAAGTAACGAAATGTTAGATGGATCCTTTACACAGTGATAATATTCTGAAAATAACTAAGGCTTATACTGTTGGTATAAATAGAGCAATTAGAAGAATGTTGTGAAAGAGAAGATATAAAAGCCTACAGACATACTCGTACACTATATTTGTACACAGAAACTGTCCGCGTACTCGAAAACAAACATGAAACGATTTGATTAAAGTTGATTTACAACTTAATTAGAAAACTTTGACTAAATTGTTTATTTATATCCTAAACAAAGAAGAACAATGTTGACAATGAACGGAATAAAGTAGACGATGTGAAAAGAAAATCAAGTAATAAAAGTCCAGGAATAATTTGCAAAACAGATTTGCATTTATCCCAATCTGAAAACATTAGCCGAGCTGTGTTGGTCTTCCTCGAAACTTTTATTTCACTCGTTATTTTCTAAACGAGATACTCCTTTTTATTCAAAGTACAACAGAAAAGTATGGTGTTTCTCGCTCTACCATACCGACCATAATATAACTAATAATTATAATATTATATTATCCCGTGATACGTGTTGGTTGTTTGAATTTTGTTATATGTATTTATAAGTAGGACACTTAATGAACAATCTATGTCTGAGAGTTCTTAATAAAGATGTTAAAAAAATTAAATAAAGTAATTTTCAAAATCAGCCTGTATTATGGACCGTAGCGAATGTTGGCCTAGTGCAAACTAGTAGCGCAAACCGTAGCAAAACCCGTGCCCAGCTGATGGACGGGTGACGGGGCTCTTTAAAAAAGATGCAAAAAGAACTCTCCTTCAAAGCCGGCGATGTATTGGCGATTCCTCTGGTGTTTCGAATGTCCATAGGCGACAGCGACTGCTTTTCATCAGGCAGCCCGTCTGTCTTATCGCTAGGTTTAAATAAAAATAAATGATTTGGAAAGGCAAAAATAGAAAAACTGTCTATTATATGGATAAAACCATTATTTAAAATCATTGATAGCAGTTGATTAGATAGGCGTATACAAGCCAAGTCTGCTGGAAAGATATATCTTACGTATTTCCATGTCACAGCTTTTGTTTTTGAACTATGTAATTATCACATTTGCGAGGCATTAAACTAAAACATTTAATTATTTACATTAAACACTGATTAAAATATTAACTTTTAATAAACTTGTAAAAGATTACTATACGAATCTTGAATTCACAAACGGATGTATAAAGTTATATGGTATTCTTTCTATTCTTCTTCTTTTCCCCCTCTGAAAGCTGTTATTTATGAATTACTTTTATCTACTATCTATTTTATTTATACTTAGATTATTTTTATGCTCTTAATATTTATTCAATTGCATGTATTATACAATATTACTATGTACACCTTACCTTTGTCTAAACATGTTACCATATCTGCTACCCAAAGGTAGCAAGAGATCGCTACAGTAGCGATAAGACCGCCTTTTGGTCAGCACTTGTGTTGTTTTGGTGAATTTTCTGTTCTTATGTATTCTTTGTAGTGTACAATAAAGCATATTCGATTTGATTAAAAAATATTAATCACAGCTTAGAAATTAATGGTTTAAATATTGAATGTTTTATCATTATTTACATTCCATTGTTCTATTGTATTCTGTTATCATACTATTTAATAACACACTAACGCCTTGGCTTTCTAAGTACAGAGGGTACTGCGATGTCCATCTTGGAAGTTCTTTTTATATTATTATTTATCGTGTTTTCCATTTCATATGAAGTGGGCGGTGCGAATGTTACTAGTTCAACGTGTATCAAACGTGGCTTGAGAAAAATCACCAGTGACCTTTCTGATTCTTTTAAAAAGTTGAAAAATGAAATTGTGGAGTTCTTTCAAATTTCGACTAAAAACATCGAGAAGAGAAGAAGAAGGATGAAGAAGGCTTTTTACAAATTTATTGACGATTCATTTGGTACTGGAACAATGGACGATTGTGTGCCCATAAGGTTTACAATATTGTCATATCATTGTACATATATGTATATAATATTGAGTTAAATATGACAATTTAAGATACCTACTAATAAAATAATGATGTCTTCCGTGGAAATAAATGCTCATCTTTCCTGATTTACGGAATCACTCATTTTCGGATTTGAAAGATACCATCATGCGTCATTGCTGGTCCAATATTATACATGGGTCTAAACCAGGTGTCGGCAACCTGCGGCTCGCGAGCCACTTGCGGCTCTTTCAATAGAAATATTGACTCTCAAGTTACCATAAATTATTTTATTGACGAAATCCTTAAAAATGCATCAATAGTTACAACTGTCTATTATATATAATGTATATATTCCACTGTACTGTACTGTATGCCAGCGAAAGTCGTGGTGAAATCGGAACATACAGACAGATTTAAAATTATTTAAACATATTTTTATTGGCTCTTTAGAATATGGAAAAATTTGCAAATTGCAACTTTTGGCTCTTACGTCTTAAAAGTTGCCTACCCTTGGTCTAAACCATGTGAAATTGTTGCTATTGGAAAATCTGCAAATACCCTAAAACTTAAGTTCACATGAACTGAGACGTGGGCCGCCGTTTTATACAGATACAGGTCCATATATTACTCACAGGATTCCACATGTATTTGGTGACATGAACACACACATGAATACTCAGTCCCAGAACCTGAATTCATCACTTGGATGTCTGTTTGTCCCGGAATGGAACCACTATACCATTTGGTTACCGCTGTGCCATGAGGGTCATAAAATAATACAGATTATTCGTAAAAATCTGTTAATAAATTAATTATTCGACGTTATGTGTGTACGACGTATACATAAATACATATTATAAATCATGTAAATGTTTATGAATGCAGCTAGCGTTCTTGGAACCATGCCGCATAGGCACGGACTCTTTTTTGATTGTTTAGGTTAAGCTTTTATTATAATTAGATTTAATTTTTTTAATTTTTATTTATTATTTTATTTATTTCAGGTTACTAAGGCCCATACACACTAATTAATACATAAAAAGAAAAAATAATAATACTACACAAAATAGAAATATAATAATTATAATACTATACATAAACAATATTTCATTTTAATTATTTAAGATGTTCATAATTGTAATTATGAATAGCAATATAAGTAACAGTTTATTTGATGTATTTTCGACAAGAACTAGAAAACTGTTTTAAAAATGATTAATACAATAAACTTTATTACACAAAACGATATTAAATGTTATTGTATTTACAGCACTTCTAAGAATACGAAGGAGTTTGCTTCGTCTACACCTCACAAGAAAGATTCTGATGAAGACAGTTCGGATACAAGCGACGAAGGAGATAAGACGCGTTAATATATACTTAATTCTTTAATTCCCGTAAGATCGCTATAAAGAAGTAGCAACTAAATACAATGTTATCGTATTTTTCATCACCTATTAACTTTATTAACATTTTATGCATTATAGCAGTGAACATTATTAGCAGTAGCAATGGTATATTAAACTTCTATTAAATACAACAACAGTTTGATTATTAGTACCAAACAAGTACCACGTTTGATCGACGCTGTCGGTGACAAGGGGTCTCTGCGCGAGATATGAACCAGCCATATCTCGCGCAGAGAATTTCGATTGCTATCCAGCGCGGGAATGCAGCTAGTGTTCTTGGAACCATGCCGCGGGAGCACAGACTCCCTTTAGATTGCTTAGGTTAGATTTTTATTATAATTAGTTTTAAGAGTTTCATCATTGTAAATATGAAAATAAATTTGTAATTGATAATATTGAACTGATTAAAAACATATTTAATGGTTTGATTAAGGTTAATGTTTGTTTGATAGTCATCTTCACCATGAAGTGATTACTGTCCCTCTGCGGTTTGATCACAGAATTAGAATGTACGATGTGACGTGATCTCACAATAAATAATTTAGGAATAACACTTCGGGTACATATTTTCTTTCGCGGTTAAAACTAGTGACAATCTACTTTTTTAACTGATAGTATCGTGTAATCCATACATTATGTTTTATAACTATGACCACGTGAAATGTAACTGGTTCGAAATATCGGCAATTAAAAAAGAACGTTAATCGTGTGTACCCGTTATATAACATAATCTAAAGACAATCGTTTTGGAAAATCAGATATTGAACCTCTGGCCGTGACCAGAATCTTGCCACTAAGCTCTCACTGCTTAAATTACATTACTCTTATATTTAACTAAAGTTAAATAAGTCCTTCAATCTAATATTAATATTTATCAAGCGTTACGATTTCACCGAGATGGCAAAATGCATATGTTCCATGAATTAATAAAGACTTTAATCTCATTTGCATCAATGATTCAATTAAATTACATTATAACGTTTGACATAGGCCACCCTTCAACACAAGTTTTCAGTATCCATGTAGGTAGTATGGTATGTATCCGGTAGGGGTCGGGCACACGTTGCTGATTTCCCGCGTGGCCGATCCATGGCGCAAACCGGTAACATGACATGCCGTAACATAACTTATTAGTTGAATAAGTAAAAGAGTATCGTTCATAATAGCACTATTGCGCAAGTGACTCCACTTGATATCTAAAGTTGCTGGGGTACGAGGTAAAACCTTCTTTGAAATATTTTTTAGCTATAGATCCTGTACGCTATGTAGCGTTTCGTAGTAAATATTCATAAAATGCTATAAAGTGTAGACATTGGTGGTAGAGCCGTTATAGCTCGCCCGGGGCAGTACCACCGCCACCCTCATAACCAGCCGTAAAGCAACATGTTCTTCATGTATTGTGTTTCGGTTGAGGAGGTGTGGTTGCCGGA
>DWON01001198.1:0-25774 GCA_018251015.1 Phocides pigmalion okeechobee
AAATTATGTAGGGGGGCATAAAATTTTTAGAAATGTTTAGGTGGGGCATTGCCTAAAAAAGTTTGGGAAACACTGACCTACATTGTAAATGGGCAAACGAATAATTTATACACTGAATATTATTAAAGTCTATATACATTTTTACCTGTAATAATTTTATAGACCGTAATTATGTTCCAATGATTAATGTAACATGCACCTCAATTATAAATGCATTGACTAATATATAATAAAACATATAAGGAGATGACGTATGATAGGTCATACTCAAAATAAATACGTGCTTAAAGTACGTTACAAAAACTATAAGTTTGTAAGTAAATATTGGGAATATAACTATAAAGGAAACCTCCATTTAATCATTTGTCTGTCTATTAAAACTTTTATTATAAGGAGCAAGCAAGGGAATCAAGTTAAAATTAATTTCATTATTAAGGTCTGCGATCCCTTGAAAATATTACTCATACAATTAACTATTTTTATTATATTTTGATGGGTACTTAGTACCTACTCTCAGACGGCTTAACTTATTTTGATGCTTGTCAGGTCTGTGACTAGCCTTTAATGGAGGTCAAAGGTCGAAGAATCAAAAAGTTTTTGAACGATAAAATCTGATGAGGGGGTGTACTAATGTCTCAAAAATAGAGTTAGGCCGAAACATGAGAGTCTAATCAAAAAAATTAAAGTGTCAATCGTTGTTATGTCACGTCAAACGTCAGTTAATTCAAGTGACATATTCAGTTTGCTGTCATTTGTTGATTTTTGTTGATAGGTTTTCCACGTGTTTTTGCCTGTCTATAATTTGTGTAATCAATCGGGAATATGGCTGTGATGCAAAGAATAAAGTAATAAACTAATAACTTTTTTCACATGAAATGTTTATTCAATTATTATTATTTACAAATAAATTATTTTCAGAAAGCCTACGACACGCAAAGGTAAAAAGGTTCTTCTAGCGAAGGAGCCTAAGCCGATCGAAGGACCAAAACAGTGTATTTTCTTACAAGGTCGTAATCCTTCAGAACGCACTAGGAAGTTGCTAAAAGACATATATGATTTGAAGAAACCTGACGCTGCTTATCTAAGCAGAAAGAATGATTTTGTTCCCTTCGAAGATGCCTCATTGATTGAAAAGTAAGCAATATGTTTTGTCTCATTATGTGGTGATTAAGGAGTATATTGTATATTGAAGTTAATACTAATTAGTTTAGTACTACTCCTTAAAACATAGTCGATTTTGCACCTTTTCATGAAGCTTATACACAACTGATGTGTGATGACAAATCTATACTAGCTTTTAGGCGAATACGAGTGCTGTATTTACATAGGCACTATGAGACTGCAGTCTACAACGATTGTATTTGTAGATGCTACATGGAGTTGCCTAACAATCAGTGTATGAATCGTTGGTGCTTCTCCAGTTTAGAGAAAGCATCTCCAGTCTAGTGCCGGCAGTAGCAACGCTGACTTGAACAAATATGAGTACCATATTCAAAGTGTTAATAAACCTAAAATTCCAAATGAGCAGTAATCACTAGTGTTTCTTTCTTAATGTTAGACGCTCAATTTCAGGTTATGTTACAAAAAGGAAGCTGCATTATTTGGTGTGGGCTCACACTCAAAGAAGCGTCCACATAATATAATTCTGGGAAGAACATTTAATTATAACATTCTGGACATGATAGAACTTGGAGCAGATAATTACAAGGCAATGTCAGAATTTCACAATATGAAAGTGCTGGCTGGTATCAAGCCTTGCTTATTGTTCAATGGCCCCGCCTGGGACCTTAACTCTGACCTAAAGAGATTAAAATCACTGATGACTGATTTCTTCCACAGAGAAAAGGTATAAAAAATATTTTACTTGTTCCATTACCTTAGTGTGATTATTTAGGTAACATTATTTAATGGAGGTATATTACTTGTTTGCTGCAGAAATATAAAATTTAAACCTTGTAACTATGTATGTTTGTAAGTCAGGATATGTAATACTCAGATCACATAAATGTAAGCAGTGATTTGTGAATTGAGTTGAATTGAGTCTCGCCTCATCACTAGTTAACACTTTCCCTGCTGAGTACAGCACTGCTGTGTGGCATAATGCACTTGTGGCTTGTGCATACCTGTGTTGTATTTACAAATGTTTATAGATTGTGGGCAAACACAAGTGCTGTGTTTTTGTAGGTGTTACAAGATTGAAGGCGGACATTACGTCTGTGTATTCTTGGATGCTAAAAAATAAAAATATTTGTATCAATTATCAGCGTATCTCCAGCCTTGACAATAGAGCTCTAGTTTAGTGCCACCTCCCGCACAGCTGAATCAATGCAATTTATGAGTACCACAGTCAAAGAGTTAACTTTCTCAATTACTGTTAAATTATACTCAAATAATGAATTTTAATGAAGGGGATTTACACAATCTGTATTAAATTATGAATATGATAGTAAATTTCTCAAAGAGTCCCTTATGGTACCAATATTACCCTGCTTAGGTAGGACTTGTATCCATAGAACCATCTGGTGCTATACAAATGCAAGGTAGTAGAACTATAGTTAGACCTAAGAGGTACTACCCTCTCTCTATATAGCAGCGCAGTACTAAAAATCTTTTATTTTAGGTTGAAACCATAAGGTTACAGGGTTTGGAGCATGTTATTAGTTTTACAGCAAATGATGAGGGAGTGATTTTCATGAGGTCATATAGAATATTATTGAAAAAAAGTGGACAGAGAACACCTAGAGTTGAATTAGAAGAAATTGGTATGTATGCTAATTACATATTTATAATAATTACTATTTTATTATATTAGTTGTACTGCAATTAGTATTTTTAAAGGTGGGAGAACTATAGTTCGACCTGAGGGGGACCACCGCCGCCCTCATAATCCGCCGTATAGCATTACTTGTGTTTCGGTTGGAGAGGTGTGGTTGCCAGGTACACTTTGAATGCCGGTGAATATCTTCATTTTTAAGAGTAGCAATGCACCTATGTACAAGCTCAGAGAGGATTTTGGTCATGTTTGTGGTTGTACTTGTATATGGGCTGCAACTACTTAACATGAGGTAGTTTGCATGCTTGTTTGCTACTCTTTTCACATAAAAAAAATCTTATCAGTCAAACTAATATATATTTCAAGGTAGTTGATGTACAAAAGAGAAATGAAAGTTGTTTAGAAAGGGCTGTGGGTAGTAAACTTGACAGCTTTTAGGGCTTTCAGTAACTATGATGCTATTTCAGAGGTTGTAATATTTTATAATGTTTTATGATTCATAATTTTACAATATCTTATCTTATATATTTATTATTGTAACTGTATTTTTTTTATAATTACAGGTCCCTCAATAGATTTCAAGTTAAGGAGGACAAAGTTGGCTTCAGATGACCTATATAAAGAAGCGTGTAAAGTACCCAGAGAAGTGAAACCTGTTGCTAAGAAGAATATTTCAAGAGATGCCTTTGGAACCAAGATGGGCCGCATTCATGTTGGTAAACAGGATGTCAGCAGATTACAGACCCGTAAGATGAAGGGACTGAAAAAATCAATTGAAGAAAAAAAACAAATGTTATTGAAAAAAAAGAAAGCAAGACAAGATGCAAAACGTTCTAATGTTTCGCATTAATAAACTGGTTTTATAATACTGTTTTTTTTTTCGCATCCGTATTTTTTTTGTTGCCTGGTAGTTCAGATAAAACTATAAACAAGAATTCGCAGCTAAGGCGTATAATAGTATAACATATACTGTAGCATGTACGATCCCCAGCCTACTCCCACACTTGCGCCTGAAAGTAACTAAACATTATTACTATAAAACATCACTTAAATAATAACATTTCGTCAGGCGCGACGTATATATGTCTCGTTCATCAACGTGTATTGTTCATTACATACTTGGCCACATTTAATAACTTGATGGAAACTGCACGAATGGTTTTCGTGATATTTGACAACTAATTGACAATTAAATTGTGATGACTCTTGAAGGTAGATGTTATTCAGTCTTGTTGAGACCGCGGACTGTTCGATCAACATCTAACAAAACTTGGACTGATAGGCCCGTGTCGAAATTAGTCACAGAACTACAATTTGCAATAAGCCAAAGTCTCAGATCTTAAACTATGTGTGGCCTATGACAATCAATTAACGGACTCTTATCAGCGATGTGAATTGTCGATAACGGCATAAAGACTAAAAACTATTCAATGTATGAAGGTAATCAGTTCTAAACTACCATCCGGCTGTAACTGCTGGTAATCATTTATTAGTAATTAGCCTATGTTCTGAACAAGCCAACTGACCAGACACAAGACAGACCAACCGTTAATCAATGAGGCCTTTATTTCCATATCGGCCATACTTACATTATTTTGATTTTATCAAATGTTTGCCAAAGAATTCAAAGTTTACTTGAAACCCAAGGAGAAAAGTTATACGGGTTCTTATTATTTTTTACAGTATTATTGCAACGACTATCGTGACAAGCGTTCTTTAAAATTTTCGGCAGTAGGATGATACCTCCTTTTCTATATTTGTAAATATATATTTATGTCATAAAACCGGTTTGTTACGCAAATAAAGACGTGTATCGGAAATTCCAGATTACATTTTCCTAATAAGTTGAGTATCTACTAATGGAAAAAAATAATGATAGGTAGGTATTTCAAAAGCCTTATTCTTAGCAGGAAATAGTATTTTTTTTCTATTAATGCGGTAAGTGTTATAGAATCAATGTATTGTAAGTCCTATAGTTTTAACGAGAGACAAAAAAGGGTGGCTGTGTCATGGACACGACCGGTTGTTGTACGTGAATACGTTTATGTAACGTCTATCACTACTTAAAACGTGCTTTAAACAACTCTTAAAGATTTTGACGACAGCTGACGATTAAAACTTAAACAAACATCGTAGTTTCTCCAAATGGCAACACATCTCCCTCAAACGCGCGGGTTGCGTTTCTATTATCGCTTATCATGATGAATTCTTTGATTCTTTAGCTATCCAGTGGTATGTGTACTTTAATTTTGGAGGCAGACGATCGATTGGAAACGCCAACGCCAAACTGTATTCCCCGAGAAAATAATTAATTAGGTACCCACTAATAGAGATATATAAAATCCGAACATTAGAAACATTTGCAGGTATCATTATAAAAATTGAGCAGCAGAATAATTTTATTACCCACAAGTTGTACTTGGCGGTTATCCAATGCCAATGTGCAATAATTTTGGATTCAAAATACAGTTGAAAATGCTATTCATTTTGTAATAAAAATCTCGTTAAAACTACTTACGTATAACGAGATTACGCGCACGGCTCATGCATTGCGGCTGCATTCTGTCGTACGTAGTGCGGAATCCTGTTGCCCAAATGCAGGATGGTAAATTTCACACACCTTTAAACATTTCATAGAAAACTTGCAGGCATTGAGATTACGATGTTTTCCGCAAATAATGCTACGATGATTAAATAATTAATTTCTCATTCGCAAATAACTTCAAAAAATCAGACGTGTGTTCCAGGGATTCGAACCCCGGACCCATTTTTTGGGAGGCATAAATTTGAACCACTACGCCATTATTGTTTATCACAATATTCTTTTCTATAAACTTAATATCTGTGCATGTAAGTTCAGCTAAATTTGGTTCAGTTATTTCAAACATTACTTTGTAGGTGTAGACATAAAAATGTTATATATAAAATCGTAGTTTATCTTGAGGATTACTTTTGTTTATATGTAATATTATATATAAGTATGGTCGTTGTGGTTTTGTTATGAGTTATTATGATTTACCCGATTTGCCTTTAGGCACGTCTTTTACCTATATGTGTAACCTTCATCGGCTTAAAAGAGGTTATTAAAGATCTTCGATTTATAGCGTTATTTTATTTCATTCAACTTTAAAAACCATTCATTTTGATTAAATGTCCTAAAGATGACCTAAGTATATTGTAGACACTTAATTACCTCCATTGGACCGCCCACTTACATTTGCGACTTGAGGTCATGTTACCTCAAATTAATGTTATCTCAATATGATGTTATTTAAATAATTATTTATGCTAATTAAGATGTTAAGCGTTTCTCAGTATCTTGCTGGACATCCCCTACAATTTATTCGCCTAAATATACCTATCCAAACATTAGTCATGTATCTACGTCACTTAATGAAGGATTTTTTAATGGTAGGTAAGTATTTCTTTTGAGGAAGGAAAACGTTTCTTTTATTAAATGTATAAAAATCTTTTATAAATAGGGTGCAGGCCCTTACATAATAAAAAAATTAAGACTTCTACTTTTATATTTATCTTCTCTAAGAACGTGAGTTGTTTTGCTTATAAAACATGTTATTATTTAGTGTAAATCATTTAATAATTTAGTGGGGTAAATGTTGAAACGAGTTGTAGTAATATCTTTTTATTTATTAAGCTTTATTCGGTGCAAATATGGATATTTTGGACCCAAGTGCTCACTGTATTCATGTTGATTACCTTGATACATGATCATTACCGTCAGTGAATATCTATAAGTAACTCCATATACCACAGGAGTCCTGCCTAAAGTCGATTACAGATACGTTATTACTCCTGAGGATTAAAATACTAGCCCCATGTATAAGTGAGACACACGAACCGCACAGGACCTACCACCTTGCAAAGTATTGTTATTACAATCTTTACATAAATTACCGTAGATATGTATATGTTGGATAGTCCCGTACTAGGATCCTGCGTCGTGGATGAACAAGACTTTCCTATTATAACATACCTACAAAATTATTGGATGTCACATAAAACATTCTCTCGTCAAGCTTATGAAAGTAAATATTCTCCTAATATTTTAAATTTTTTATATAAAATTTACTTCTATAATAATACAATATCATGTGCTAGCTATAACATAGTTTGAATGAGATTAGAAAGCTAAAATCAATATTTATGATAATATATTTCGTACATTTCTACATTTTTATGCATATTACGTACTTGTAAAGCAAAACTCTAATTTAAAATATTTATAGCGGTCTATTAGTAATAAAAGAGACTAGCCGGCTGTGTCGGTTTTTCCACTCTACACAAGTACTGGGCTGGACACGTTATATAAACCGTCGCCTACGTTTTCAACACCAGGCTGGCGTTGCCACACTGGCTTTGATGAAAAGCTCTTTTTGCACCTTTTTTAAAATATCCATATCGTAGTGCTCCGGGTATACTTCCCGAGGGAGATTTTTTCAGATCTTATATATACGTGGTGAAAAGAAAGCGCCAAAGGCCACGCTGAAACGCCACGAGCTCCTTTTATAGCACTGAATACACATTCAATTGTCCTTCTTAAGTATGAAGACTATGTAAAACAAGAATATTCTGATAATGTATGTTTTTCAATGATGCTGCTAACGGTATAACTACAATCGCGATCAGGACCAAAAACTGGTGATGTGAATAATTAAACCACGTTATGCTATACCCGCAGTTGGAAATGACACAGTTTAGTATAAAATGGTGTGCCTAGCACAGTAATGTAATCCGCAAGTAATAACATCTACAAGCACTAAGATTGTTTATTGTAGTGTTCTTTCTCACAGATATTGATTACAGACCGAGTGATCCAATTAATAATTCCCGACGGTGATATACTACCTATTAACATTTTTCATTTTATTTTATTTAAGTTTTAGTTTTATGTTATATGTGGTGAAACATGTATTCCAAGTACGGCGAAACTGGTATTTTTTATTGAACAATCGACAGAAATCAAAAAAATTAAATTAGTTCGACCGGGGTGCTACCACCGCCGCCCTCATAATCCGTCGTAAAACATTACTTGTGTTTCGATTGGAGAGGTGCGGTTGCTGGCTATACTTTGAAGCGTGGCGACCATCTTAGTCCTCGGGAGTAGCAACGCATCTACATATGTTCGAGCTCAGATAAGATATTAGTTATATTTGTGATTGTACATGGATGTCTATGGGCTGCGACTACTTACCATCAGTTGGTTTGCATGCTCGTTTGCTACTCTTCTCATATAAAAAAATCAAAATATGTCAAATCAAAAAACAAAAGGTGAAACTTATGCCTTAGAACTACTTTGTTTGAATTAATTAGTAAGACATGAATAAGTCGTTTTTTATCACATTCAAAAGTATATAAATAAAGAAAATGTATTTTTCAAATGTACACTTATATTTTTTTGTAGTTACCATTACGTAAGTAAGTATCAATAGTTATATTCATAATACTTTCATGTAGGATAGAACTGTGTACAAATATGGAATATAAGCAATGTATAGAATAAATACTTGCAGCTACTCGACATGCTTGAGTACTATGTTCTTGATGTGACAAGATTTAGGTTTAAGAAAAAATCCGCTACGGTTCATTAACTATGCCATTCATCGGAAGAATTGTAAATCTACATAAATTTAGAGCATATTCTCATTTTTTTCCTGGTGGATGTGGCACTTTACCGACTACCTTTATTTATTAATTGTTTTGCGGTTTTTCAAGCTATATATATATATGTCAATAACTTTAGCCGTAAGATAGTTCCTGGAAAACTATTTTATGTTTCTTGTAACGTACATATATTTCCTTAAACGATTTACATTTTTATCTGTTAAAAAATATACAAGTATATCCCTTTTATTTTAGATTTAATTATACTATACCCACCCCCGCGTTACTATGGTTTTGTTTAATGTGAATTATTTAAAGACAAAAACACGCGGTAAAGGTAAAAACAAATTTCATTGCTACATTACTGCCATTTAAACGATATTATTAATAAAGAACAATTAGTTATCTCAATTTTAATGAACGTCTTTGATCTTACGCTATATGATAAGTACGCAAACTGTAATATCTACGACCCGGTCTATGCTGTTTCTACGTTGACGCTGGTTCAGCGCGGCCAGAGTTCGATATAAATATACTACGATTTTATGAACCCTTTACTAATAAGAAAAGTTGTGTTGTCTGTGTCTTTCATGTTGAGTTACATTCCATATGTAGATGGAAAAATTTGAATGCTTTTTGTATTTTGAATCAGGTTTCATTATAGTGATTTACATAGTGGATTATACTATTTCAATTTATTTTGCATTTTTTTTAATTATGTTATGGATTTTATTCATATACCTAATGAATGTTTGTTTGTTGATATTTCCAGTTGACTAATCGTACTGAAATTTGATAAACTTAAGTATCCGATAACCCTGTAATAATAAGGCAACCTTTACTTAATGCTCTAACTAGGTCAGTCTACAGAACGCTTAACAGCTTGCTGTGGAAATGTTGTGTTCAAAAGTGGGAGAACTACAATTTGACCGGGGAGGTACCACCGCCGCCCTCATAATCCGCTGTAAATCATTACATGTGTTTCGGTTGGAGAGGCGCAGTTGCCGGCTACACTGAAGCGAGGTGACATCTTAGTTCTCAGGAGTAGCAAGGTATTCACGTTCGAGCTCAGATAGGATTTCAGTCTTGTTTGTGGTTGTACGTAGTTGTCTATGGGCTGCGACTACTTTACATCAGGTCGTTTGCATGCTCGTTTGCTACTCTTCTCACATAAAAAGGCTTATTGAAACAATTTCCATGGGATGTATAGATAGCAGATAGGTGACGATGAAATGATGATGGCGCTGCTGTCAGATGATGAAAGTATTAAATAAAGTTCGGTAACACTTTTAGACATAATAATTATACATATTTCTTTAGTGATGAAAGTACGTATTTTTATTTTATTTACAGTTGTAGGAGTATGAGAAATAATACATTCTGTTTAAAGAGTAAATATAATATCATAAGAAAATAATATTGTTAAATTAAAATGTCTATAAATTAATATTCATTTTCTTGTACATATATTTGCTTGCATAAAGTATAAAATCTAATGTAGCTATATATGTACTTAATACATTTTTTTATTCAAATTTACACCTTTTTTTAGTAATTCAGATACTAGGACACAGAACCATCTCGAGATTAGAATTGTATTCATTAATATTCAGACACGATTTCATGTATTTAATAAACACATATATAATTTTTATTAGTATCTATACTGAACGTGTGCTTGTATGGACATAACATACAAATTGTAAATGCGGATATGACGCTTACATTTAATGTGGTTTCCGTCATATTAGTAGGGTAAAAATTCGGTCTCACGTTTATATTATATTATATAACACGCAAAAAGAAGTATATCTTCGAAAAAGATATTTTTAAAATTAAAAACTTCAGTCCTATCTAACTATATCACAGTGATATAATTGTTTTTATCGTTGATATTAGAAATTGAAAATGGTGTCAAAATAGGATGGAGTAGTCCACGCGCCTACCAGCTACAGATGATTCCTTAATTCTAATATGAAATGCCTCAGAATCGGCCTTAACATACAATTCATACCAGAAAATACCATATTAGTGTGATAGCGACGCCGCCTTTGTTGAACTTAAAAGAGCTCTACCACTTTTGAAAACAATTCTATGAGATAGCTAAGTCACCCGCAAGATGGATAGATACGCTTATGAAAAATACATTACTACCGGTCACCCATTCAAGGACTAATCGCGATTGATATATTTAACCTGACTTGTTTATCATATCCTACGAACGTAATACTCTTTCCAAACTTGTTTTTATGTAACAGGTACAGGAAACGTGTATGTAGTTCACTGTTCGATTGCTGTTGGTCATTGCCGTTCTTTAAAATGTACTATCAACTCCAAATAAAATAAGAGTGCTACTAAACAGTTAGTTGCAGCTATTTAAGTGTATAGATCTGTTTTTTATAAGTAAGTGTACATTGCAATACCCTACAACCCCCTATCTAGATATTTTAATTTATGCTGCATAATAATTTAGACTGATTGTGATACATTTTCATGCGCACCCGATTTTTGTTACAATAATAATCTTTAACTCGCATAGCAAATATCTGTGTAGTAATATCTAAATAATAAATATAATGCCAAGTGCTATATACTATTCATAACTTATATCCTAACTAATCAGATAATTGCAACAAACCAGCTAGTAACGATCCCACTATGATAATACCTTCGGTGTTAAGAACGATCAATCTTATGATAACTGCATACCACTCAATTACAGTCTCATTCTACATGTTTTATTGTATTTACGGAAATGTGTATATAATGCACTGTATACCGTAAGTAATTGTGAAAAAATATTGTAAATTACACGGTAATTTTAATTTGGTACAGTTTTTAATTAACTCTTACTGAAATAGAATTCTACGACCAATCTCAAACAAGACTAAAGTCCTGGCAGCGTCGTTCTCCTGACGGCTGAGAGGTTTGTACGGCTGAAGGCCTCGTTTGTAAATGTAGTCAGCAACGCCACTTCTCCGACCGAAATACAAGAATTTGCTTTACGGCGGATTAAGTACGGTGGTGGTGTCTCCCCAGTCGAACTGTTTACTACCCTGCAACACAATTATGCTTCTTTAATGTAATTATCAGTCGATGTTGAAATTAAAATGTTGTAGAGGCATGTCTTTACTGCCCAAACCGGAGACTAACAGTTATTTTTTTGGATAATAAAATACACAATACGGGAAAAACGCAACAGTCATTATTTAAGTAGGTACTTAATATCGTTACATATAATAGGTATATTCAATTATGCGGTTAGAGCATAATTTTCCTTTGTTATTCTTACAAAAACGATCAACTTATTCTGAAAATTTCCTTTAAGGTTTAAGAAGATACATCTGTACTGTACTTAATAAAATATGTATGAATACCATTCTTTTATGATTATACATACGTATGTTGCCAGAAGTAAATCATTTTATTACCAGCAGATGGTTATATCACTCAAGTAAGAGGATAATCTTAACAATTAGTAATGCAGGTTCCCTATGAATATTAATAAACTCGGTTTAGCACTATAGTACTATTTTAACAGGTATAAAAATAGTAGAGAACCACTATTTAATTTAAGAATATTATAATAAGGATGCGAAGGAAATACATACATTACTTATAAAAATATTTCCTATGATTGTTTAGGGATGGGGGAATGATAGTTCGACTGGGAAGGTACCACCGCCATCGTTATAATCCACGGTAAAGCGTTACTTGTGTTTCGGTTGGAGAGGTGCGGTTGCCGGCTACACTTTGAAACGAGGCGACCATCTTAGTCATCAGGAGTAACAACGTATCTACGTTCGAGCCCAGAAAGGATTTCGGTCGTGTTTGTGTTTGTACGTGAATGTCTATGGGCTGCGACTACTTAACATCAGGTAGTTTGCATGCTCGTTTGCTACTCTTCTCACATAAAAAGGGGACCTCAGGCTTGAGTGAAAAGAAAAAGGAAGGTAGAGGTTTACACAAATGTAAAATATTTTTAAGTACACATAAAATTGTTGTAGGAATTATAATTAAGGTCAGGTTTAGGTTCAATTGCTTTATTTAGTTCCAGTCGTGTGATTGTTGGATATAGCTAATAATAAGAAAGATAATTTTGTACGCAGAAGGACGCTTTATTATGAATAAAAGTTAAATGACATTAGTTTAATGTAAAAGTTCATGAATGTATGACACGTATGAATGTTAACTATGATAATTATGCTTTTTTTTAATTATTTCCAATAGGACTTTAAAATTACGTTATTTGTATACCCGAAAGGGTCGAATATAGCGTACTTTATGTAACCATTTTAATACCTGTAAAACTTATATTCACAAATAAAGAGATTTGATTTGACTTAGTTTTAAATCGAATATATTAAAAAATCCCGAAACTACTAAAACATGGAATCAGGTCACACGTGTTAGGTACGAGTACTTCCTGTGAAAGCTACTCCTGATTCACCTGTAAAATACCTACATCTTATCTCTTAGATTACGAATCTTAGAGGTTTCAAGTACATTTTTAATAAAATGTATAAACGACTTCAAAGTCACTACAAAGTAAGAAATACCTAATTCTAACGGAAATTTGATTAAATAGATTGCAATTGCCGCTCCAAAACTACTTCTAAATTCTCAATTTTAATTCATATCGCCATGTCGGAGAGGAGGTAGCTCAGTTAACAATAAAACTAATAAGTGTTAATGTACGATTGACATAATTCTCACAATTAACTCCTCAACATATTTGTGCTATATGTGTTGTAAAGAAGTTACGCAGTATTCCGGTGCTGTTTTCTAATATTTAGATATCCACCTTGTTTTGAATTATTTTTTTAAACCAACCTCAAATACTAATTATTTCCTATTTGTTTTTTAAGTGAGTGTCCTGGTATATCTTCGAAATCCAATGTGCAATAACAATGAAAATAAAAATAATATCAACATTAAGTAATGAATAAACGTAAACAAAACAGAATAATGTCAAATCGTTTATGAACAAAACAGCCTTTTTAAATGCATTAAAATATTAAAAAAGTATATAATGGATTTGATATGGAATAGCTGTAATTTAACCAAAACTGATCGAATCACTCTAAAATTAGAAATGTTAATTTAATACCTTCCATATTTGTTCTCCTGTCTGATAGGTACGGACAAGATATAAATATTTGTACACCTGCAATATTCAATAAAAAACGAATAAAGCAAAGATTCCTTTACTTTATAAATGATAAAATAACTGACGGTAGCATAATTTCTTTTAGATACTGTCATTATTTTAATAGAGACATAGATTTAACACGTTCCTGATCCACTTTCAGATCTAATTGAAATTAATTTCAGCCTTGACAGCTGAACAATACTAACAATGCTAAGGCATAATTGACATGATGTGCCTGCGTTTTATGCGAAGGTAATGCCGCGGTGGCGGTGCTCAGCTTGAGACGTCAAGTGGTCCGAACTGCGAGGTGTCGGCTACCCTTGACCGCACCGGCGCGCTCAGTCGCCGCGTAGCTCTCTGCTAACATCCTCGCGTCTCCAAACACCTTCGTCACACACCTTCAAATATAAGGACGAAAGCCTCGGCTTCTATCTCATTCGATAGACATGCTTCTCCCGAAGAAAGGCTTTCTTCGACGAACATTTTGGTCCTGTTTATAAATGTTGGTGTTCACTTATACTTTTCAAAGTTATAAAAGTGATAAGTGATAGTGTTATTTCAAAATGACAATGAAGTCGAAGATTGAAAATCCGGAGTCACAGCCAGAGCTGGAAGAATTGCTTCAGAAACCCAATGCCTTCCCAAATCTTGCCGGTAGAAGGAAGCACGGAACAAGTACGTTTGAATTTCGTTAACCTAGAGTTAGTAGTAACGTAAATGACATCTCAATAGTGCCATCAGTTCCGGTGATTGGTGGTATGTCGAAAAACATGCATAACAATAACTCATTATTGGTCGGTACTGACTAGACACATGCAATTCATTACTCAAACGTGTCAAAATTGGTACTTACAACGAAATATAATTGCGTTTTAGCGTTAATTTACTTTTATTAGTAGGTAGATATATTAATATATTAAGTAAATTAATAAGTATAGTTATTTTGATCAATACCAATCGCTTCATATGCAAAAATAAAAAATATGAAATAGAAACTATTAATAACAAGAAAAGACAATATAACAAAATAAAATGTTAATGTTGACAAATAAGATTTCAATGTAAAAAAGGATGTTAGAAATCTACGATGTTTTTGAGCGCATTCGAGCTTCTGTAAACAAACAATAAGGAATGCTGTTGGCGCGGTTATACCTTAAAACTGGTTAAGTGATACTTTGTGAGCACAAAGAAGTACCCACCTACCTATCTAAATAAAATTGAATAAGCTAATTCCTCATTTTTATTAGTAATTGAAATGATGTTTTTTTTTAACTAAATTTAAATGTTTAATTGGTCTCATTGTTCCCACAATACGATTTCACATGTGGTGGGAACCTGAACAGTACATTTTCTCTTATTAAAGACAATTACAGCCTAATAGTATGGACATGCAAAAATAACTGTAAAAATAAAATAGTCTTAAAAAATGTAATTCAAGATTATATTAATACGCACTAGTCGCGAGCAGCTTTTTATGCGCCATAAATAAGGACCACAGGATCTATATATATATTTTCTTCCTCAAAATTATTCTATAAAAATTAGGAAGTATTTTCATATCTAAAAAGAGTAGCTGTTCCAAAGATAAGCTCACTATAACATTAAACATTATCTAAAATATACATATACATACATACCGAAAACAGAAATAGGAACAGAAAAGTTATTTCGTTACTTCAACTTTATTTATATGAATTCATTATTATTGTTTGAAAAGCTCTAAAACTGGGAAAATAGAACTTTGTAGAAATAACAACAAGCACATAAAAAGGTATCATGAACTTATCTGGGTACGTGTATCATAGTCACTCATCTGTCAATTTGCGATGCAAAGCAAGTCCTCCCATTGTTCTATACTAATCTCAACTTCAGCTCTATAATATTATTAGTATCTAGGTTTATTTGTCATAAGCTTTATATTTACAAGCTTTATATTACATTTATGTTTACAGCGGTCTTCTACTTTGTTCTCTACAAGGGACTTCACCCTGATGTTAATTGGAAGATACCGCAAATAAGTGTCAGTAGATGTTAGAACTGTTAACTTCTTATTATTACAAAATAGAGATTTTGCGTTTGCATTTAGTTCGATTATAATATATTTTATTCATGTATATTATTTCTAATTTAAACCTATTTACTATAATATTCATCCTAACTATAAGGTTACTAAAATGTTGAATGTGTAGATAAACAGTATAATGGTGAATAAAATTCAAAAGTAGTAAAAAAAATGTACTAAAATCGGTTACATGCGCACACACAAAACACAATCATTCATTAATGTAGGAGTATATCAAACATGGTAAATGTTAACGTTATGTTATTTTTACTTATAAGGAATGATTTATTCTAAGTGATATTTACTTGTGAAGTCAATTTCTTAATATTTCAGTATGTGGTTTGTTTAAAATGCATATCAGTTATATCTGTCGTCGATACTCGTCATTGGCAATAATTTTATAGAATTATATGATTTTTTTTTAATTATTTTTGTTTGTAGTTATTTTAGCAAATTTTTCACATTAAACTGTCAAAATGGCAGTATAAATATGACGTAAAATTTGATACTGAGTATTTTCTAGCCTATACTTGATACCTGTCGTAGTATAATAACTATATTTATCGAATATTATATTATATCCAAAATAACTACTCGAGTAAGAAGTCGAATCTAACAATTTCTTGTTAAAATGAAGAAAGCTCCTGAGACTACAAAGTATATTAAAAATATAAAATACATACACACTCGAAAAAACTCACTCTTACCTATAATATATTTTGATAATAATAATAATAAAATAACGATAATAAATATGTATTTTTAGGTATTATACATGGTTGTTTTGATTATTTTGAGACTGTTTTTATGTCTAAAGCACAGATATATAATATGACATACTAGGTCTAAAGCTTGTTATTGGTACCTTATAATATTCGGTATGAGAAATTTAATACCATATTAATAATAAAATTAGCATAAAAATGTAGGAGTATATTAAACCAGTTTTAATCTAGTTTTGGTCCGAATGATGCGTATGTAATATTTAAAAGTGATGTCTTTAATTATTAGATCGGGATTAAGAACATCACAAGCGATTGTTTCGTTGATAAATGTTGTTGTGGGATTCAAAAAGATCCTGTGTGCTTCAGAGAGAAGTTGAGTTCATGACTTCATGAGCACATCAATGGTATAAAAATTGCTTCCAGACGCTGATGTTTATAGAGGCACGTGTTAACCTGTTTTATACTACTATGCGTAAGGGCTGCAGGTCCATTATGCTCAGTGTCTGAGAAAGCGCTACCATAATAATAATAATAATAATAATGAATAATTCTAATGATAAAATATAAAATTGTAAAATTTGTTAGTCTGACTTGTTGCGGGCATCGGGAGTTTAAAGCTTTCGTTGCAAGGTTTGGTGATTAAACTGTATTTCCAAGTATGCTAAAGAAGCAGACTTACAGCTAAAGAGATGCTGTTCTTGGAGAAATCTGTATAATTGCAGGTCTCTCCAAGGACTCCTATAGACTGATATCTGAGCTTGATATTATATTATTGTAGGCACTTGTCCTAGGTAGCATGGAAGTGACATGTGAGTCACGATTTTTTGCAATTTCACCCGTCATTGTCATATCTTAAAAAAATTACACCGAACTATAAGTAATTCTATATCTAAAAGTTTATCATAAATCACTTCATAGATAAATGTTACATGAAGATTCGGTCGGTAGCATTTAATATCATTAAAACATAGCGGGGGTGTATAGTGATTATAAAATAAGTATTTAGTATTACTAGTATCAGCTTTAAATCATTCATAATTACGTGCCTAAGGCGGGCAAATGTCAAAACTAGTCGTAAAACAAATAAAATATGTATTTTATATAACGTGCATAACATAAATGTTATGAAGCGTACTAATCAACGTAGTAACATTTTAAGCCATATTTACAATAATTTAATATTGTACCTATAATGAAAAATATTTTTAGAAATGAAAAAAATATATTGCCTCTTTTTGGGCAACTTTGTGAAGTATTCAAGTAAAGCAACGAAATTATTCCTATTTGTCCCAAGATTTTTATGCAGTCCATCTAAGGGTAATTTCACGGCCATCTATGGAAATCTTCATATAGAACAAGATTCTCTCCAATCGCTCGCCGTATTTTTTAATTTCGATTAAGCTTAAACACTTATGTAGGTAAATTTTATATGTATGAAGACAAATAAAATGTAGCAGTAGGAGGTTATTGATTGGTTACGTGAGTTAATAGTTACAAGATTTACATAATAATATGTAGGCACATAATTGGACGATTTATAAAGCGTTGCCGGCGCAAATAAATAGTAAACATAGTTCTTACGTAGCACAAAATCCGCTTCACTATTGGAATCATACTTTTAAACAAAATGTACGCATGTACATACGAATGATATATTTTGTTTAAGTCCAACTTCTATAGTCACTGTTACATTGTACTTATCCGTAATTCTGTAGAATAAGGTACTTAAATGACATAAATATTAACCTTATAATTCTCTATTTTTAAAGTCTTAAACTACTTAAAATGGTCATAACGTATTTTTTGGTAAATATTTTTATAGGCCTTGCTACATACATTGTCTTTAAATCTTGAGACCTCGTTGGAACAAATAGTTAATATGAAGCAATTTAGTTATGTTTCTTAGTTATCAATTTACCAATTACCTATATACTTAAAAAACAGTAGAAAAAATCCGGGGTTTTCAATGCAGAACGGAAATTTTAGTCACTATGAAAGTGAATGTTAAATTCATTGACAGTTTGTGCGACATGAACTGTTACTTCCAACGATATACATGTTTAATTAGTTCAGGTAATACTAATAAAAGATTACTACTTGCCCTTAAATCCATATAATAAAAGTAAATAGCAATTACATAAAAGGTTTTTTCGGGGATCAGATAGTGCCCAACTGCTAACGAGAAATAATAAATATATATAATGAAAGACATGAAATATATGTATATACTAGTTAGTTACTATGGGTTACTCGATTTCACTCGAGTTTATCATTCTGTAACATAATTTAACTTAATCAGAATGGCTCGATGTTGCTAATGGATTCTCAAGAAAATAAGTAGTTTTATTTATTAAATCTTCAGGGAATTCATTAACGTAACTTCTGGATCAATTTAAAATAAATGACCAGGTGACCAGACAACTAATACACATGTATATGTCATACATACTTAAGTAGATAATTCTACACCCATACAAATAGTTGCGCTTAGTAGGAATCTAACCCACAATATTCGGCTTTGCAGTCATGGCTACTAACCGCTAGACCCAGGGGCCACTGACAATATTCCAAATTGTCTGTATTTTAAGCAAATAACACACCTAACATTTAATACGTGTGAAATATGACAAGTAGTAAACGCGTCTTAGTTTTTATTTATTTTATTATAAGAACAAGTTATATTACTCAAGTGGTCGCTTAGCTTTGTCGCTTAGCTCTAGTTTAGCACAAGCTACCCTTTTGTTCTTTATTCTAATAACGGTGTCACATTTATAGCAAATTAAAATAATGGAGAGCATAACCAGTTTTTAAAACATTAATTACATGCACGTTTATCTTTTCCGCGTTATCTCATAACTGTCGAAATCCTAGGCACGGGAGCTCTCTCGAAATGAAGAAGTTTTATGGTACAATGTACTACGCTGACCAAGACTTTTTTATTTTGTATAATACAAGTGGCGATTAATCTCTCACAACGACTTTACTTACTAATACCGATAACGAGTACTTCAAAGCACAACAACGTGCATATTTTGTCTTTTGTAGTTAGTTACCAATTCATGTGTTGAAATTTCCTAATTTTGTCAATCATTCACAATCTAACAAGATGCATAGACAATAGACTTATAATAATACAACTATGTATGTTCAGTGATTTAGTTTATTTCCAACTAAAACATTTCTTTTCTTTATTTCGAATAGGGTTGAAGTCGTACATAGGATGCTTTGTTCCTTGTAAGGAATAAGATAATCGCCTTACTTGCAACTACCATACCGCATCCTTCAATCCAGAATTATTGTTGCTATAAGTTACTAATAGGTACTGCGCTAATACCGCCGCAGGCGAATGTCAAAGCGTTCTACCACTTTTAAAATGAAACATTAACATTAGTATGAAAGGAACAAACTGCCTATAGGGGCCTTTAAATCTGTGCTTCAATGTCAGGGCGTGCCAAGGAACGTTAAGAATTGTGCAACTACGTTCGAGATTAGAACGCATGTAACGCCGGGCTATGTGTCGTTGTTCCGTGCATTTTAAACGAAATGGGATATTACCATATCGTTGTTTATCGTTATAACCTCAATGTTATGAATGTAGCAACATATTATATCTGTGCACCACGTTAGGCAGGACTTTAGTCCTGTTTGGACGTGGATCCATCTCCATGGGCTGCACAGACCATTTAACTTCAGGTAGCCTACACACTCGTTGCTACTTTTCCTAAATTATGCTACGAGTATAAAAAAATAAAAACGTAATAACTCCACATCAGGAACATATAAATAATTGATTTATAATATTTGATTTGGTAAATTTTTGAAGATGAGTATAAATTTAAATTGAAACACCTCAAAATGATTTAAAAAATGTTTTTTTGGCTTTTAGAAAAAAAAACTTCAATTTAAACCTTTTTAAATGCCGAGTGTGAATTTAATTATAACTTAAGAACATTTATTCACGTTTTCGTCTAAGTTTGAAAAGTATAAAATTACATTTCAAGTTAAGAGCAAGGAAAGGTATTTATTCAACATACCTATTGATGAAATTCTGGAAAATTAAAGCTTATTGTCATATTTAATGAAAGTCAAAGGGCTATCATCAAATCCTCTTTCTCACCGCAGACCTAAATATAACATAACTTTTTGTTAGTCATCGTATGCATATTAATTAAAATTTGTTATGTAGAGTCACGTGAAATGTTAGTAGATATTCTAACAACTTAGGTTCTATGATACATTAACATTTTATGTACAGGATATTTTGCATGTTTAATGTATTCCTATTGTCACTGTCCATATGTGTTATTATCTAAATATACATATTTGTCTATTTGGAACCTTTAATAGGAAATAGGAAATACCTATTACTTTATTACCTACGGAAGTCGGTGTGGTTTGTTTATTAGTTATGTAGTCTTTGAGATAAATGAAATATTACATATTAGTTTACTCAGCTTACGGCACCCCTCATTATGCATGTTCCAGCATGCTCTTGGCAGCTTGTATATATTTATACTTAGACATTGATTCTAATTACAGGTTTTTATGATTTTCAAATCATAAGTTTAATTATAACAATAATGTGCAATGTTTAAATTTCACGTGGTGGAATTTTCGGGCAACAGTTAGTTTATATTATATTTATAGTGTAAATATTATAGTATTTGAATAAAATGGCTGTGAAAAACAGACAAGAAAAATTATAAGGCTTCCTTTTTTTCCAGCTGGCTACGGAACCCTAAACACAGTTGAAGGTAGGAAATAAAATTACGATCTGATAATACTTTCATTACAACATTACTTAAATGAATGGACAAAACATTACTTAAATAATACAGATAATGTATTCATTGATAGATTTGAGGCCCTGACTTGAGGCGATTGGTCTACGTCGGTATCAAACTGTGAACTGAATATAAATTGCGACCGATAAAGTTAGTTGACGGAACATTAGTCATTACATTAAAAAAGTAATCATTCTATTTCCAATAATCAAAGTATATATTTAATGAGTTCTGTTAAACTTAAATCATTACAATAAACTAGGACACTAATTAAAATCTTTGTCTGAAGGTGAACCAAAATTATATACGGTCAGACCACGGCATTGATTATATTTGTCACGATAATTCTTTTTGCCCTTCATTCCTGTATTTTATTAGTTAACTAGCTGTTACCTATGACTTCGTTTAGATGGGATTAAATTTTCCAGGTTTTAATAGCAAAAAGTTCTCATATACTTGTATATATTTGATTATTAAGGAAAAGAATTGAGTGAACCGAAGTACTTAATGTATTATTTCATGTATTTATTAGTATTTAATATAGTATTGACAATTAAGTCTACTACTTAATACACAGTCATTCTTTTTTGTACACTATATTTGACGCACAACCGTTGAATCAAAGGTAAACTTTCTTAGACTTGTTAACACCGGATAAAGCCAGATAAAGCAAACCGTATTAAAACACCTAACATTTAGGTCCAAGTCTACAATTTTAAATTGATATAACTTTTTCATTTATAGACTGTCAAATCAGTGAAATGAAATAAAATTAAATATTAAAGCCGCCCCGAACTCGGATAGGCCGTTTCTGAGATTACATAATCTATATAATATTATGTTATGTTAGTTAAACTTGCCTTTTACCTACATTTTGTAAGTCGATAAGATCCCAAATACCTCATAGGTAAATATTTTTATCTATGAGGAAAACTAATTGAATTATAGTGTTTAACTGAATATTAAATATAAACATGTATTTGATAAATATTTTCTAACATAGTATCTTCCTTTGCAATATATATGCATTTGTGAGAAAAGCAGCAAATGAAAATGCAGGCCACCTGATGTTTAGCAATCTCTGTGGTCCGTCGACATTCACATACAATTTCATATATAAACAAAACGCTATTCGAGCTTATACATAAAATTTGTTGCTATTGCTCATACTAAAATGGGTGCCTCGCTTATAAATTTAACCGCCAACCGCACTACTTCCGAAATGCGAGAGTGGGCGGATTGGGAGGGCGCCGAGGCGGTATGATATCTTTCGGCCCAACTATAGTACTATCAACTGTCAAAGCTTTTAATAAAGATCCATACCCAAAGATACATCGTGATCGACAATGTCTACATATCTTTGATTCAGTATGTAACAGTAACAGGTATAAAAACGAAATTTGCATAGTTTATGAGTCATGATTTCACGCACCAAGTCAACGATTAATATTAATTAAAAACGTTGTCTATTACATATTTAAAATATAACTAAAATCAAAATAAGTAGGTTACTGTATGTTCAATAAAACCAATTCTCATTAAGAAATTGCGTTTTATAATATATTATATTTTTAACATAAAATAAAAAATATTTAATATAGATAAGAAAAATCTATTTGCGATACAATCTATTTGCGACATTTCATTGATAGCAATTAAAGTATCATCATTAAAATAACAGGGAAAACAATTAATAATAAAATACTTTATCATGGTCATTATACAAATAACGTAATTCGTCATTATTTACAAGTACACAGTCGTTGTTATAAATATGAGTGTATTTTCAACATCATTACTACACACAGTATCCACTTATTGTTGGAGTAAAATGGGTTGCAGGGCGTAATTTTTCCGCTTCAGTTTGGCTGCAGCCCTTTCAATATGCCACAGCATGGATATCTATCCATAATTGGGGAAGACTGCAACAAAGCGAAGGAGACGTCGGATATTTTCAACTTGCCTTAACAACAACTGCCATTTAATCATTAACAGCCTGGAACGTATGCTTCACATGCCCTCCGAAGCGCAGAATAGCGCTTAAAGTCTTAGCAGCTCAACTCGAGGCAAATAGTTTTGATTGACTTTGAGAACATCATAAATAATTCTTAGGCTTAAACTTGCGTTGTTTTCTCACGATGTTAATCATTAAGATAAAGGAAGTAATAAACAATTAAATCGGACCTTGACCTTCAACATGGGGGACCGAAATTTATTTATTTGAGGATTGCTTGCTTTTGACTTTGTATTTATCAAATAACAATATATCACAACTTTTTTTAGGTTGATTTATCAATATATACATTCATATTCAAGAAAGTCTCCATGTATTGGTATAAATTTAGGGTAATGTATCTTCCTGCAATTTAAAATAACTGTTATTTCCTGGCGTTGATTCCTTTTCCTGCCTCAACTTAATGTATGAATTTGCACAGATTATGAGTCATAGTACTTATGCCAGAATCTTAATGGTAGACAATAAGACATTTTAAGAGAATATATTAGATACATATTAAAGAAATTAAAATTTCAACTCGAATTATTTGTAAAATAAAAAAACTTTTTGATTTAGAACAATAATTATTGCACTAGACAAGATGAATTCAGATATGATAGGAAAAGTGGGCTTCACGGTATTAGTTCCCGCTTCTCTTAACGTAAGAATATTCGTAAAATTTCTAATTTTAACGTAGAACTTTAGTAATTAATATCACACTTTGAAACGAGGCGACCATCTTAATCCTCAGGAGTAGCAATGTATCTAGGTTTTAGCTCAGATGGATTGCGGTCGTGTTTGTGGTTGTACGTGGATATATATGAGCTGCGACTACTTACCATCAGGTGGGTTACATGCTCGTTTGCTACTCTTCCCACGTAAAAAAAATGCTGCATGAAATTTTAATGAACACTTTGTACATTTTTTAATCTTTTAAATCTTTCCATAATCCTTTCTCATAAATAGCTTAAATATTTTCAAAACATTCTAACAACTGTGATGTGGTAAGTCAGCGCCTGCAAAACTACAATAGTAAATGTTTTTAGCAATCATTTACCTAATTTTATTTTGTATCTTGTTCTACGATCTGTACAATTGCTAATTCTTTTTATTTATCTTAATAGCCTCATCTAAAGTAATGCTCTTATATTTATAGCAGGCGCATAAATATTACTGCAATTTAAATTTTACTTCAAACAGATTATTAACCCTCAATATTAGTTGGTGATAGCCCAGTAGTTAACATTCCGGCTTCTCACATGGGCTGCAAAGTTCGATCTCCCGACATCCATATCTAACTTTTAGAAGTTATGTGCGTATTAGATATTAAAGGTTATCTTTAAAAATAAAAATTATGTACATAAAGATGAAATCTTCATACCTGACTTGTTCTTATTCACAAAGTTCTGAAAGGTGTGTTAGGTACGTGTATCAACTGGCCAGCAATATGGAACAGTTAAACTAACCTTTATCCTTCTGAGTATGGACCCGTGTGCAACAGTAGAAATATAATGGATCATCGACGAATGACGTTTAAAGTATTATGTTCTTTTGTGAAGCCAACACATCCTTCTTTACTCGGAAACATTAAATATTCCCGAATTTTTAAAATGTTTTTATACTTTATGTTTACAGTGATTTCGATACAATTATTTTTTTGCATAATGGAACTGTGACCAAGGATGGAGGTTGTATGTAATAAGGCGTGAAAATTTGACATAAACTTCTTTACGCCTATACATCGCATGAGCAAAAATTTATGGACGGCTTCATTTTACCCCAATTATTTGGCTACTACGTTTTGAATTAAAAATTCTAATCACCTAGAAACCATCTAGAAATATTTGATCCGACGTTGCTTAAATTATTGGCAACATGGACTATATTGTATATTTGTTGTCCTACGTTGTTCATTAAGTGTATGTAAATATCTTACAATGAAATAAAATATTTGAATTTGAATTTCGAAATATTTTGTTATTTATACAGTTTGACTATTACAAAGTAAACTGTGAGTAGGCATTTGCGTTAGCCTCCGCGACAATATTGTTTAACGCCTTTCAATATTTTATAGCAACAAAAATAGTGTTGCTAAGTAAATACTTTTTATAGAGACTTCAGGAACTAGGTTGAATAGCGTGTACCTTGTACGAGGCAACTAAAGATTTAGGTAAGACGCAGAAACACTTCCATTTATGATAAATTATTTAAGCGAATTGTGGTGACTACGTTAATTTTTTTTTCTTTAAAATAGTTTTGTCCAACGTTGTGCTTACTTATGTACTTACAAAACTTGCAATGATGCAATGATAGTAGGCTACACGGGATACTGTGAATCTAATCGATATCTTGATTGTTTCTTATTGCGAAGGAGTAAGAAGCGGGCATGCAGGCCACCTGATGTTTAGTGGTCTCTGCAGCCCATGGACAACCACGGCCAATCTCAAATAGAACAGAAGTTCTATTTAAGGGTGGACGCGCTTGCGTTCCTACTCTTGAGGACTAAGATGATCGCCTCCTATAATGTGTATCCGGCAACCAGTCTTCCCAAACCGAAACACAATACATGGAGAACATATTGTTTTACGGCGGGGTATTAGGGGGGGGGGGGGGGCGCCCCCGGGGGGGTCTTACGGCGCCCCCCCCCTTCTAAAATCAGG
>DWON01001199.1:0-25764 GCA_018251015.1 Phocides pigmalion okeechobee
TCCTTAAATAGAACTTCTGTTCTGTTTGAGATTGGACGTGGTTGTCCATGGGCTGCAGTGACCACTTAACATCAGGTAGCCTGCATGCCCGTTTCTTGCACTTTCACATAAAAAAAATGTCAATGTAAGTTTGTTTCTCAAAACTACTCAAAGCATTATTATGAAACTTTGTACACATATTATTAGAGGTATTAAATTAAAGGACATAGATTACATTTTATTAAAAATACATGACAGACATGATTATTTGCCTTATTCATTATAGCTTCAGCTGTTTTAAATTTTTGTATATTTCTTGTTATTTATTATATTTATTTAAGGGCTTCAACGCGAGCAAAGCCGCGGGTGAAATCTAGTTTTAAGACAATTTCGTTTACAAAAATGTAATCGGTTTTATGTAGTCCACAGAGGGGCATTTCTTAAATATTACTATGTACTGGGTACTGACGAATAATGTTTTTTTTTATTTTTGATTGTCGATATTTCGAACCAGTTACACGCAATATAGGCAATCAAAAATCGTTAATCGTGAGTATCCGGTACATAGTAAAATGTTTAAATTGGGCCATTCTTTATTATTAAGCTAAAACTTAGTATTCAGTCTATCTGATGATAAGAGAATAATTCTATAACTTAAAGATAACATTGTCTCTAAAATAAAATCGCAAAATATGTTGAAAATGAGTATTGGAAAGAATTTTATTATAAATATAACTGGTACTCACGCTTGACGCTTTTGAATGGCCGATATTTCGCCGAATTTCACCGTGATCACGAGCCACGCAATTGGTTTCAAATATCGGCAATTAAAAAGCGTTAATTGTGGGTACCCGTTACATAATAAAATGTTTCAATTCCGCGATAGTATTAAAAATCATATATCCATACATGGGGTAATAATTACAAGCGGCGTTCTTTTATGTGACAAGAGTAGCAAACGAGCATGCAAACCACCTGATGTAAGTCGCAGCCCATAGATATCCACGTACAACCACAAACACGACTGAAATCCCATTTGAGCTCGAACGTAGATACGTTGCTACTCCTCAGGTCTAAGATGGTCGCCTCGCTTCAAAATGTAGCCGGGAACCGCAACTCTCCAACCGAAACACAAGTAATACTTTACGGCGGATTATGAGGGCGGCGGCGATACCTCCCCGGTCGAACTATAGTTCTCCCACCTTCAAATACGTCAAAGGCAGGCTTTAATATTATCGATTCAAAGTTCACCTGATCACCAATGTACGAAGTAGCATCGTAAGTGCGCCCAGTAATGCTTGTCTGACGTACTTATTGATGTAATTCTCGTTTCCAAGCTGTTACATTACACCCGAATGCTCTTAGCGAGTACCCACCTTAAATAATATGCGACGTACTTGTCAAATCCATTACAGTTCAGGGGATCTGCAATCATCTTAAAACCGGCTTAATGTAAGCTTAGTTCGAAATATTGTATTTAGGAATACAATATAAATAAAGGCGTTAGGAGTAGCAACGCATCAGTAATCGAGTTCAAGTGGGACTCTTGTTTTATGTAAAAGTGTATATTGATGTCTATAGCGGTGGCCATTTATAATTAGGTAAAGTGCGAACTCGTTAGCATGTTAATGTTCATTAAAATACGTTTTGTTCTTTTAAAGTTCGAAATTATTTTCTGAAAATTTCCTAAAAATTATCTGATCGGAAACAAATTAAATTGTTCCATATCCGAATGTTGCCACTAACAGCACTTGTGGCATTAGGTGAACTGTAATCTCGTTAGCTTTTACGCATCCATAACAAATATCGGTTCATTTTCTGTTAATCTCATGTCCCGTTCTTGAAAGCGTCCATAAAATATTTGATCGGAAACGAATGAAGTCGCTTACTGGTATCTACGGGTGGCAATTACAACTTATCATTGGATAGACGGTACAAACTGTAGGGTCTTCACAATTCTAAAAAAATGATTTATTACGTCATATTTAAATTAAATTTTAGGAAACATCTGTCAAAATAATAATAACGCTTTCGACATTCATAACTCTACTTTAGGATACCCTATAGGGCAAGGGTGTATATGTGTATGTGTGTACGATATATCGTGGATGCCATGTACCTGCATACAGAAACACCCAGCGGTAGAACTGAAATCTAAATTCATCAGACCTCTGGGTCGAACCTCAAACCAGGAACCCTTAGCGCGGCGGACCGGGATCGTGACCGCTCGTCAAAACATTTGATTGGAAACAACAATTATGATCGAATGATTGCGCAATTCAAAAGGTGTTCGCCTGCTTAGTGCGGAATGCATAAATCATAACTTTTACGGACAATTACCATAAATTCTGGCCTACGGGATGAATAACGGGCGGTTCACTGAACTTTGGCGAAAACAATTACCGAGTTTGTTTCCATGTGAAGATTATGAATGAGATTCTATCTAGCTCTCTAGCGAATTTGATTTATTGAAGGAGCTAGTTGGCAGTAATCACTTCACATACTACTTTAACTACACAGAAACGTTAAATTATTTGCAAAATATACTCGCGCGTACTTTTAAATTGAGCTATATAAAAAGTTTATTTAATACTAGCTGCTGCCCGTGATTTCGTTGACCAGGAACACTTCATTAACCAGGCTTACATTTTCGTGGTTTTCTCGATTTTTTAACAGCAAAAAGTCTTATACACACACCTATAACTTTCAAATTGACATAACGTGACGGGATGTAACGTTTAGCCGTGATCACGAGCCATGTAATTGGATGAAAATATCGACAACTAAAAATCGTTAATGTTGATTACTTGTTATGTAGAAAAATGTATGAATTCCTCGACGATATTTATTTAAAAAACAGTTAAATGGGCGCTGCAGCACACGGACATCCACATACAATCTGCATCAGAGTTGAAGTCCTATCTCAAGTCATACGATGCATTGCTTGTCCTGATTTTGCTTCTAAATGTAATTGGTATACCTATATCTATATTTTACCATTGTACTTCCCAAAACTGCATAAGGACCAATGAAGAAAATCAGACAGTGAGAGACACAAAATTTTAATTCATTTGTACGAATTAGAAAAGTTAAATTTATTCATTGCGTCTTTTCCTTAACTTTTTGCGCTTTTTGCATTTAAATACGACATCTCAGTTTCGCTAAATTTTTGAGACGCAAATGAAATTTATTCTGACAAGTGACAGCACAATACCGTCCTGGCAATTTTACCTATTACTACATTATTATAACATTTTGATACCTATGGCTTTCAAAATAAGTCATGGTTTGGCGTAGTAAGAATTTTGTTCGAAGATAACCAACGACAAAATGACGCTTTTTCTAACGTTTTCAAAGTTGCCTTAATTCTGTGTAATCTATATAAATTAAAATTTAAACGTTTGTTTCCTGAAATTATTTCTCGGAAACTTTTTCATTAAAAGCATCTATTGGCGCATCTTGAAAGTAAGAATAACTTATAAGGCGTGACGGCAAATGACATGACGTCTCTTCGTCACCGCTCTGTACTGTATTTGCATAGCTAGTAGGTATAATTATATCCATTAAGACCTGCATATCTTTGCTTTATTTATCTTTATCGTAATAATAAAAACAACCAGATAAATTGATACATTTAATTTAAGAACTAAACTATGTATATTATATTTTTTATATTAATTTTATGTTTTACTCCAAATTATTTCAATAAATATCAATTCCAACGTTTTACATTCTGTTGGATGTCTCTTGAAGGGGATTTTTTTTTGTATCAATTACTTCAAAAATTTTGACACATTATATTCGAGCTGACGCATTTTTACATATTAAATACTTAATCATGTATGGTATACTCAATATCTACATATATTTTTGCAATCAATTCGAACAAGCCACATACGTTGTGGCTTACTAAACAAATCTGAGTGTGTTTTTCTTGGAAGGTTAGTGATTATTTTGCAGGCCACCGCATGTTAAATGATTTGTGCAGCCCAAGGACTTCCACGGCCAACCTAAAATAATGCTGAAGTCCTGTCTGACATCGTGCAAATGCGTTGCTGAACTTGACAACTGAGATGGTCGTCTCGCTTGATTCCACCAACTGCACCTTTCTAAACGAAACACTGTGGACTGTGGTGAGGACGGTGGTGGTGTATCCTCGGACGAATTATATACGCTTGTGTATCCAGCAATCGTACTTCTCCAACTGAAACACTTAGCTTTACGGCGGCCTATGAGGTCGTTGTTGGTACCTTATCCTTACCTTTGCTTAGTTGTACCATATGTTAAAACAACATAATACAGAGTAATATTTAATTATAATATAACAATCTTTATATAATAACAGTAATTGCGATTTTAGAAGTACGTAGACGAAAATCCAATACTGCAAAATTACCGAAAACAATATTAGAAACTTGTGTAATATAATATTAATTACGTTCACAAGGATTCCGAAAGTAAAGGGCTAAAACTTCGTTTAAATAAAATTAATTACACAGTGGAGCAAGCTGGGCCTTTGATCGCCTGTCTTTGCTTAGGACATTGGGCAAGCATCGTCCTATTGAAACGAAATATCAAGTGATAAGAACAAAAGACGGCCTTGCTTATTTGAACGACATTTGAAATCGTTTGTTTGCTATTGTTGTGTAATTGCTCTTGCTCGTAATTTTTGGACGCTAACCTTCTTTGTATCACTTAAGAAGAGCCTGTTTTAATGCAAATCCCATTTTAAATTGTTTATTTGCACGAACATACATAGATATTCCTTAATATTTCTCTCGATCTATAGTTTTCCCACCTGTAATAATATAATAATAATATAAGTATTTCTGGTAATATTTTACTTGTATTTTAATAATTTATGTAGTATAATATTGTGTTTTTTTGTCAATTTAAAAATAACTTAAATTAAATATAAACATATAAATTGATCCTTACTTTAAAAATAGCTCATCTGATTTAGTAAACGAACACGATAAGATAGACGGGGATGAGTACTATCAGACAGATGGACTAAAGAACAGACGCACATGCGAACAAACGGACAGATGGACAGAAGGACATGTGCATAGCCGGACAGATGAATAGAGTTGTTTTTTATGTGAGAAGAGTGTTAAGTAGTCGCAGCCCATAGGCATCCACGTACAACCACAAACACGACTGAAATCCTATCAGAGCTCAGACTTTGCTACTCCTGTCGACTAAGATGATCGCTTCGCTTCAAAGTGTAGCTAGCCATCGCACCTCTCCAACCGAAACACAAGTAATGCTTTATGGCGGATTATAAGGGCGGAGGCGGGAGTGACGGATATGACGAAATTATTATTTTTACAATTTTGCTCTAAAAAAATTTTACCACCTACCAACTTCTGTCTCATAGCAATAATGCTACTTTTGATGAGCATAGATTTTCACCTGTAGTTGAAGCTAATGAAGTCGCTAGTTGAAGTTATTACGTTCATAAAGTCAACTCATCAACAATTTTCCCGTCAGTAGAACAAAGCCTCCCTGTGGTTATGTATAGCCAACTAAACAAATAGACTCGTAACGCAATATGTTAGATGCATATAAAACTTTTATAACAGGGTTTCTTATGTTGTGGGTGCCAATGATATTGAAAAAGACGTAGGTATAATGTCTTTCAGATCGCGAGCCAACGACATGTATTCGTGACCATAAAACTAGCAGAATTAGGGCGCAAGCCGCACAAGAAGTCACGTTAAGGATCTATGAGGGAGGCCTATATCCAGCAATGGACGTCAAGGGCTGAGATGATGATGATAAGAATTAGCAACGTTGAGTGGGTGAAAAAAGTAACATGCAAGGATGGGCGGTATTTTTTTCTGGCACTACCATTACCATTGATTTCAACAAGAAAACCTCAACTAACATTCATCAGGCCACATACACCTCTCTGAAGCATTTTACTCCTTTTTTATGTTATCAAAGATATGCTACCACCGCCCTCATAATCCGTCGTAAAGCAGTTCTTGTGTTTCGATTGAAGAAATGCGGTTGCCGATTACACTTAGAAACTGCGACCTCTGCCATCCTCAGGAGTAGCAACCCATCTATGCACGTCATCAGGCAGGGCCTTAGCCTTATTTGAGGTGACGTCCATGGGTTGTAGTGACTCTTTAAAACAACATGGCCTGTACGCTCGTTTGCTCCTTTTTCAATATAAAAACAAAACAAAAAACAAACATTTCTTTTCAATTATGATGAAAAGAGATTGATTGCAGTCTAAATTGTTCCTACGTGTATGGCTATCGCCCTGCGGAGATAAAGTTTGTGACGGGACAAACTACGTCACCCTTGGTGCGAACCGTAAATAGTTTCATCTGAGCTTCGGTGATAATGATGAGCGAGGGCGGTTTGCCCGCAACTTATAGTTTCGATTTAATAATGCAAATCCAAAGGTAGAACTTTTCGTCATTCGACCTTTCGACTTTCTGCTTTTATGTTAGACTAGCTTGCCCCGTGGCATCACCCGCATTAATAACTCTACCGCGTCACACCACCCCCCAGCAATCGCGTCTTCTGGTGTCTTCTGCAGGTCTACTCTAAACGCACGAAGTACACAACTTCATGTTACATTTCGGCATATTGCTGTTCCGAAGGTCTTTCGCAGCTGAAATTGGGACAACTTGCGTGCCCGGTATCGTTACTTCCCAATCTTTTAACTTGAAAAAATCAATTTCTTTTTCACTTTTGGTAATTTATATTTATCACGTCCAAGATACGTAATAAAATAAGATTTATTTTTGTACAAAAAAACAAAAATAGTAGTCAAAATATACATGTGTATAATTATAAGGAAAATCACTTGTAAATATTCTCAAAAATATAGTCTATCAATTTATGTATAGCCATATTCATGGAGTACGGCATAATACTTTCGTTGTGAAGGGGTACCAGCGTCCAGTAATGAGTAGAAGTTCAGTACTGAGTAGAAGTGTTCCATGTTATCCAAATGTAAATTCAAAATTAAGTTATTATTACCCACAAAACGTCTCCAAGACAATTAACTAAGGAACGGCACAAATAATTCATTTAATATCGTCCAAGTGGCTATCGCTATGCTAATACGGGCTGAGCAGACGGCCGCCCATAATGGAATGGAATATTAATTTCGCCCTGTTTATTAGTATACAGACCGGCATTCCTCTCCAGTTATTAAAAATCGGTCAAACGAAATTCTTCTGTATTTGAAACATCTTGTAATTTTTCGACCGTCTGTAATTTAGCAATATCGTGTTTTAATAACTTCGTCTTGGATTTTGTTTATCATAAATTAATTTGAATTACTCAGATAATGGGAAATGTTTTTTGATTGTAACTTTTTCTGGAAGATGTTCTAATTTTATATGTCCTCTAATGTTAACGAAGGGCAAAGTTGCATTTTTGACGAGGGAAATTCCTCGCAGCTTATTTGTAAACGTGGCCTTAGGATAGTTGTTTTCAAATAAATAATGAAAAAACACCACAGTTAAATAAGTAAAATAATTTATATTTTATTGATGCTAAATGCTTTTAACGTTAGATGAAAACGTGAGGTCTATGACAGGGATCTGAGTAGACGTCAGGACTATATCAAACCCTAGTGCCTTTCTGTATAAGCACTAGAGTTTAATGTAGCCTACTTGAAGAGTTTAAGCCCAGCAACTACGAGTAGATGTAGCAATCGTAACAGTATCAAGAGTTTACGTATTAGATCAACATTGTACTAATCATTTTGATTGAGCCAATGTTGACCATTAATAATTCTTTATTAATATCATCGCGGAACGTTACATAGTAAACTATACAAATTTCGTGATGATATTATCTTTAAATTATATGTTTCTACTGCTCGTACCTATAAAAATGTATTTTATAGATTTTTTTAGAAACAAGTGAAGACTAAAAAGAAATTTTGAATTTTCCTCCCATAAGCGTAGAAAATACGGGTTGGAAGTTTATAAGAATGTATTGTTATATCGACTTCTGGTCGAGCAAACTCGCGGGCAATAGCTAGCTGCATTACAAGATTATCATAGATTATAGTAACAAAATATTAATCAAAGTTATGCCACGAATTGCACCAGCTACTCTGGCAAATTGTTTTGTACCGGCAATTCTGACATAACGCGGCAAACGTAATGCAATGTTTGTACGCGAACAATAAATTCACTTTTAACTAGGACGTTTAAACGGACATTTCCGGAAAATCACAGCACAATTTCGTGTGTTCGCCCCAATGTTTGTCCCAGATGAAACAATAAAACGAATTGGAACAGCCTTCACACCGTTTCCGGTCCCCCATTTCCGTGTAACAATCTACAATACAATAGTGTTGGCTGGAAACACTCTGTCACGCGCGTCGCAATCATAATCGGTACTATAAAAGTCGGAATAGTAATTCGGAACGACACTACCACAGTCCAAATTGAGGCCGACCTATCAACCGCGTGTCATCCATTGCTATTTTAATTCCTATAAAAAATTACGTATCGCCCATAAAACGGCAATGTATTTCGAAGTGATGGGAAACGTTGTTGATGAACAGTGTTGGTTATGGCGCAGTAAATGAAAATGGTTGCGAGTTGACGCAATAAATTATGTCGGTACAATAACGAAGCGATCAGGAATAACGCAAATGTGACGTGAAATACTGTTTAAGCGTGGCGTGCGGTCACGTGATGCCGGTGTAAATATAATTGACAATGTATTTTGATGTTAATTATTGTTTTCTGCGTCACGATAACTATACACATAGAAATTTCTGGGATGGGTCTTGTTTGTATATTGAATACTTTTGGAGAATATTATTCTTTTAGTCATAATTATACATATAGACCAAATTTTCTAACAATTTCGTCTGTTTGTCCATCACTCCACAGCGTACAATGTATAGTTAGCAGAGTATGACAAGGACGAAGTATGAGAAGATATAGTAATTCGTAAAGCGTGCAAAGGCGGTCGTATAGATTGTAAAAGATCAATAAATTTAAGCATCGTCGGGGGTGGCAGGGATTTGGATGGATATCAAACATTTATACATAGCAAGAATCCTTTATGCGATATCGGATATCGTTAATATACGATAAAAAGTTGTCCTATAAGTAATAGTATTCTGTGCTCAGTTGTGGGATAAAGGAAGGGTCAGTCAGGAATGATAAGCACTGAAACTCAGACCTCAGTAGAACTGACATGTATGTAGCATATGTTACGTGTCAGTTGATCTAAGATAGGATTCACAACCTGTCTATTTCGGGAACGTACAGACGTCACGGACATAAGGGACAGGTTACACTACGTGTACTTGTGTCGTGACCACGGACCTAGAACATAACGGGTAATAATTTATTTTAGCTTATACCTAATAAGTATGTAATAATCATCTTCGAGACACGGCAAAACAATTGAAAATGGCGGCGTCCTCGCCGTCACACGCGATGCGGTCTCAGTCTTCATATGACGTTTGACGTATCTTATTCATTGATATTTTTTTAATACTTTAATTGAATTTTAGATATAAATAATAAATATGTAACAATACCAAATTTTATTCACAATTAATTTTCTACCTCAACAAAAAATAATAATAAATCATTAGTATTCAAAAGTACCTTCCACTATGAAACAAAATTTATAGAAGTATTAACGCCTGCAAACTCTTTTGCTCGTCACATAAAAAAAACATATTTTGAAGTACACAATTCTTTTGCTCATTGTCTTTGATTATCTGCTTAACAACCTCAAGAGTTAGTTAAGAGAGCGTACTTAGCAGTCTTAGGGTTCGCGGTTAAACAAAGCCTCGAAAAGTCAGCATAGTTGTTCATTTCACTAATGCTTGCGACGTGAGCCTTATGTGCAAGAGATAAGGGTTAAATTTGAATGATTGTCATTGTTAAAGCAACAATAAGCTATAACAGGAATTGCGGCGATGTTCAAAGTTTAATCTTCAGAGTGACCCGAATGGACCGAGATTATAAGAAGAATAACTGTATCCGGCGACTTTGCTCGCGTGAATTTTAATAGAAAAGAAAAAAATATATGTTTCAACCTAAGATAAGATATTAGTTAAGATATGGCGTAAGATATTGTATGAAAACAAAATAAAACACCTTCTAATTTTTGGCCCTCTTAATCCGCCGTAAGGCAACTCTTGTTACAAATCGTTATCGTGTCATCTTGTGCAAGATCTGAACTAGCCCTTTTGTTACCAGCAACCTCGATCAAAGGTGTAATTAATTGTTTGTTTTTATTTAGTTATACATAGAATAAGAGGAATTTAGAATTATATCATGTATATTAATAATGTAGATACAAAATTGTAAAGATTACGGTCCAAACACGAGTTTAAAACTGGTCCCGTATATAATAAGTTGGAACAGTTAAGAAATCGTGCCAAACAGGTCAGCGGGAACGAACCCATAATTTTCGTCATAAAAATCAGCAAAATCTCACGAATATTTACGATCTCCAGTTATAATGAAACGAATATATCAAGAGTAAATCCCTTTTGCGTACTTTAAGTATGTTATACTAAGTATTTTAAATATATTATATGTACGTACTCTAAAATCGTAAGGCGGTAGAATAACAGTTCGATTCGGGAAGTACCACCGCCGCCCTCACATTCTGCTGTAAAAGAACACTTGTGTTTCCATAGGAGAAATGCACTTGCTAACGAAGTGATATTTCTATGCACCGAATAAACATTAAGCATCAGATGGGCTGCACGCTTATTTCGTACTTTAACAATATTAAAAATATCACCAATCAATACAATATCAGTCTCCCATCATATATATATATGATGAATGCAATGAAGGCTTTCCTTACACATAGTAGAAGAATTCTTGCGTTTCAGTGTGGACTCACAGATGAGGCTACAATTATAGTCCTCAGGAGTAGCTACGCAACTGTAATCGGCTTAAATGTGAAATCTGTGTTCTATATTAAATTTAATTATGTATACTACCTGTATAAAAATAGATTAAGTCACTCCTTATAACATCACCTATCTGCCTGCAATACTCCCATTAAAATAGTTTCAGCCGTTTACAAGATTAGCTGGAACAAATAGACAAAATTTTAAATAGCTACCCGTAGCTAAATGCCACATCGCTTACGTTTGAAAGGTTTTTCCTCGAGACAGAAACTCCTTGATCATACCTTCACAAACCAGTTTCTGGGACTTTCGAAGTCAACTGGGTAGGAAATAACTCTTATAATATTACTCTTATATTCGTTCGATATACCTCTTATATCGATCTGTCCCACTATCTGTTGCTACACTTTAAGACTAAAATAATCCTGTAAGAGGAATAACATCTTTACTAATTTCCCATTATTATAAATACGGAACACTCGCCATTCACAACCACGTTTGCAAATATGACAAACAGAAAAACTGTAAGCAGGTTACCAGCCTTTTGCTCGCCTACAAAATTAGGTTATCCAATGAAGCCCTATTGTGCAGCTGTGTCAACTAATTCCACTACTTAACTCGGTTCAAATTCTTTTCAGTTCCTGTAATTTAATTCTTTGGGACTGTTTTGTGTTCTAACGATGTACTGGAATGCGCTGTTAATTTAAATAATTGTTTTGTGTTCTAAATGCTTCGGTTTCCGATTAGACCTGTTCTGTCTTCTTTATCTTTATATAAAAAGAGTAGCTAAATATAATTTTGAGAAGTTGCATTGGCGAATCCTCTGGTGTTGCAAATGTCCATAGGCGACGGTGACTGCTTTCCATCAAGCGGCCCGTGTGCCTTTTCGTTAGGCTAATGTAAAAAAACAAAACATTGTGGACCACCTGATGTTAAATAGTCGCTGCAGTTTATGGACATCTACAGACAACCTCTATCTGTTTGTAGATACGTTGTTTACTTCTAAGAATGGTCGCCTCGTTTTTAAGTGTGGTCGGCAACTTTAACTTTCCAACCCAAATACAATAGATGCTTCAGGGCAGATCTGTGTATATGCTAACTAGAAGTATAAACATTACCCTACATATTTTTTCCAGATTATAAATAGATTTTCATTTACACGTTCAAATAAATTTGGCAAATATTTTCTGAAAAAAATTGTTTCACTTATTCTGTTCTTTGATGCAGCTTCTGAGCGCCACTATGTGTACGTCAGGATTTATTTACCTGTGGCTATACTGACCTAAATATTAAATTTAAAACTGCCCCTACACGGCAGAAATAACTGCGGAAAAATTCAGTTATCTACGACCACACTAACGTAAATGTTAAATATAAACAGCCATTATATGGCAGAAATAGGTGTTATAGAAATTTATTTACCTATGGAAACACTAACTTAAGTAACATAACTTCAAAACTCGCAACTCCCGGAGTAACAAGGATTAATGCACCGAAGCTTGTGGCAGGAACAATGCGCTAACTGTTCCAAGCAGAACTCGCTGTAACCGAGAGTACTTACACTAATAATATTCAAAATTCAATATATACTTAACACCTTAGTCTTTTCAAGGTAGGAACAAATTTCGTTATATCGTAGTTATACCGTCGCTATGTAGTGTGTAAACTTTATATCAAAGTTTTTGGATTATATTAAACAAGTTGATATTTTTTTACATAGTAATTATACTCCTGTGGTTAAGGTTTTGCGCATTGGAAGTTTCGGTCTTAGAATCCTTGGCACATATATTTTTTCAACTTATGTGTATTTTAAAAAATATTTTTTACCAGTTGGTAGAACTTCAGTTCGATCGGGGAATCTCCGCCGCTCGAAATGCTTCGTAAAACAGTTTTTGTGTTACGGTTGGTCAGGTGCGGCCGCCGACTATATTTACAAGGGGTGCGGCCGTCATAATCCTCAGGAGTAGTAGCGCATCTACGCGTGACATCTAGTTGGACTTAATTCTTGTTGTTGAAATTGGACAAAATGTCATTACGTAGATGCGCACGTGCGCTTATGCGTGTGCGCGCAAGTACGCATGAGCCATTGCGTGTGCGTCTTCGTGTGTACGTGCGTTAGTAGGCTAGATTCTTACCTAACCTAATCTATTCCAGTAGTTTAGGCACTGAAAATTTCCCTCTCGAAATGAAAAAAGTGGTTAACAAATAATACTTTAATAAATTACTAAGTAAACTTTAAACTTTACACATATAAGCTCTTAACATTATCCGTATTGCAACTCGCGCTTAGAATGTAAGGCTAATAACAGAGTCAGTTCTCTACAAAGTAAATGGCTCTAGTTCCTTGCATAGTCTAAGGTTCGGTTGAAAATTGATGTAGGTTAATTAAAAGTTTTTGTTTGTGTAAAAAAATTGACATGGACATCGACCACTCAATAATAGGTAGCCGTTGTAGACTTCGAACAACTTTTTATAGGACATCCGAACGCCTAGGAGGATTAAACCCGTTCTACAGGACTGAACTCTTGTCTGACATCGCGCATACACGCATTGCTACTTTTGAAGACTGAGATGGTCGCCTCGGTTGTATGTAGCTGGCAACCGCCCCTCTCCAACCAAAACAGAATTCATTTTACCTAGGCTCTACCTAACTACAGCTCAGTGAATTTAAAATTTATTGTCTGCATGAATTGAATAAAGTATAATTGTCATTATTATGACCATCATGACCGTCATCATCATCATCGTCATAATAATAATAATAATAATAATCACCATCTTCATCTTCGTCATCATCACCGTCGTCGTACGACCAACATCATCATCATTATCATTATCATGAGGGCAACTGTAGTACCTGAACTAAATGTAGTACCTCCTGAAACTATAGTTCTACCATCTTTGGTTTGAGGCCGACGAAGGCTCCACGCAGAAAATGCTGCTGCAATAGCTTCGCAAAGTCCTGGTCTAAATATTAACACTAACGAAATGTGTGGGCCACTATCGTCTCATCTCATCGGTTTATCTCATTCTCGTACGGATACAGCAGCTTCACTTCTGTTTAATAACTTGAAAACATACGTGTTCAAATTTCCTTTCAATGCTTTCAAAATATATATTATTATATTACTAGCTGCTGCCTGTGTCTTCGTTCAGGTAGACTTTAGTATTAGGATTTCAATTCGTAACATTCTAATGGACATAACGTTTTGTACAGCGATTGGAACGAAACGGGCAATAAATGTCAAATGAAGCTCGTAATACAACAGTAGGTTTGAGATTAGCGCGCAGAGACAAATGTGTAAATTGTATTATTTTACTACGGCTTATGAAGAGGCTAGTGATACCTCCTGGTCAAACTATAGTTCTACCCTTTTTTGAATCATTTCAGAGTTTTGTGTTCACCGTGGGGTTTTTTTAATTTGCTTTTGAGCACAATTCTTGCTTCAAAGTACGGGACTCTACCCATTGTTTAAGTTTTAATTGTTTGTTTAAAATAGAGCTTTATTTTATGGCTATGTACATAGCATTATATGTTTTGAGCCTTTCAATTATAATATTTTTGTTATGATAAATTATTTTAAGTCTTTTTCGAAGTGTTACTTATAGATTTTCAGCTATTTAAAATCTTATTGACAAAGCAAATTACTTGATACGTGAGCCCTTAAACATAACACTAGTCAATAATTATGGTCAGTCCTACGACCTGCCAATTAATTTTTATCATCAGGTGGAGTGCAAACTCGTTTATTACCTCAATTATTTCAATCGTTTATTCTTCCGCGCACGTTCAAGATGTAGAACGATTATTCTCCTATAATAAGGATATGTAATTTCAAATAGGACTTTTAAATTATGTTATTTGTATACCCAAAAGGGTCGAATATAGCGCACTTTATGTAACCATTTGAATAATTGTATGACCTATATGCACAAATAAAGAGAATTGAATTGAATTGAAATGAATTGAATTGAATTGAATTGAATCTCCTGTGCTATTCCCTGGATGCTATGAGATGGAGCTCTTCAAAAGAAGTACAAAGAGAGCTCTCCTTCAAAGCCGATGACGCTGGCGACTGCTCTGATGATACAGGTATTCATTGACGACGGCGATTGCTCTTCATAAGGTGGTCTGCCTTTTCGTAAGGTTAACTTATAACCTGATATATTATTTAAAATGGTTTCATATTATATATCCCGGGTCACACAATCGTTCTACGAGCTATCAACTATAACTACATATATAATACATGACAAACACAAGCCTTTCCGGTTTCACTGGCTAAGGTTACAAGACAAGCGAACTCAGAATATAAAGCTTATGTTTAACAAGATAATTTTAACTGCTGAAAGCTCACAAAGTTTCCATTTAAAAAAGTAACTCAGTAATTAGAGTAAGTCACTTCAGTTGCTTCAATGTAAAAAGTATGCAAATAGGAGCGTTGCAACGGGAAATAAAATTTTATTGCATCACTTGTGTGAGCCCGCGACATTGCTCAAACTGTTTCCGTTATGGAAGTGTGGAAGTCTTGGAAGTGCTTTTTTAAGATTAATGGGGCGTAATACTGATTCAGGCTGATGCCTGTCGGGGTTGCAGTAATTGTACAAACGACATCCCACGGATCCCAAAATTTAAGGGCTGGGCAGAAACTGGCTGTAGTTTTAATTAGTAAACGTCTGATATGCCCTCCATTCCTACCTTGGGCGGAGGGAATCATTTGATGATTTCGATTTAAAAAAGTTTCTACCACTTATTATTTGAACATTATTTTCAAATTGTGGTAAATTTGTGTACAAATAGAAATACTAACGGAAGTTTTATGTATAGAGGTCGGAATAGTAGAGTGACTGCAATACAAAGTTGCTAATTGCGCCGTCGGCCTTGCGCAAGTTGGCTCTTCTTCGTGTTTTAATTAAACATTAAAAATATTTTTATCTTTTTAGCTACACGTGTCAAGGTAGCGAAAGATTTAACTAGTGTGGGCTGAAATTCTATCATTGACATTGGAATGCTAATGTAAGCCTATTTTAATGATTTACATATTTAATTATTTTTAGTTAAGGAAACGGGTCCAACTCCACCTGCTCTGTTAATTTATTATTTGTAAAAGAACGTATAAAACCAATTCACCTGTTTAGTAGTGATGAAGGGACATATATATATATATATATAAGAACTGTAGAACAGTAGAACTGACCGAAACCGATAAGGGTACGATTCGACCGGGGAGGTACCCCAGCTACACCCATCTTTATACATCACATTAGCATCAGGTTTACTTGCGTTTCCACAGAAAAGTGTGATTACTAACTCTCATACGATGCAGGCGACTTCAAGAAGGATTTTTGTACTTTATGAGGTTATTTGTAGATGTCCATGGAAGGCAGTGGCCTCTTACCATCAGACTACATGTTCGTTTGCTACTTCCATTTTTGTCGAGATGGTCGCCTCGTTTTTAAGTGTATTGATTTCCATCAGGAGGCTCGTTTGCCTTAGGCATTTTTTTTTGTGATAGAGTAAGAAACGGACATGCAGGCCACCTGATGGTAAGTAGTCACTGCAGCCCATGGATAACCACGTCCAATCTCAAACAGAACAGAAGTTCTATTTAAGGATGAACGCAATGCGCTCCTACTCACGAGGACTAAGATGGTCGCCTTCAATAATGTGAATGAAACACAATACATGAAGAACATGTCGCTTTACTGCGGGTTTTGAGGGTGGCGGTGGTACCTCCCCGGGCGAGCTTTAATGGCTCTACCACCTTTAAACTTACTACTTTACTTTTTCTTTTTCAAATTTGACGTTAACACGTTTAAATTAAGCAATGAAGCCGTAAAAATAATACAGTGTTCCAGATTACTTGAAACACAAAACAGTTGACTGACCAACAACAATACTTGTTTAGCGCTGTATCGCTCAATCAGAAACAAAAATTAAATATTGATTGAAAGTTTAATTCAAAAGTATAAATTTATTTTGACAACGTTTAAAGTTTTGTCTCTATAACAAAATGGTGCTTTTTCGGTACATACAATATAAAATTTTAAATAGTATAAACATTCGAACATTTTTTCTACATGAGCGATATAGGTATAGGTAACGAAATTTGTAAGGGAGCTGGCAACCACACGTTTCAACCGAAACTGATTTTATACGGTCCAGCTTCGCTCGGGTAATAGAGTTTATATTTACTTACATTATTTTTCTTTCATACATGCATCCAGTCATTATCTAATTGCAAAAACTAACAACTAGAAACATTTGTTTTGAGCGACGACTGAATTACTGTATTGAATTGAACTATTTCATTTCTCGCCCAAGTTACAAAAAAAAACTTAACTTATTACGCACCAAAACCTTTCTCGGCAATTACTCTACCTCTCGTTGAAAACTGTGAGAAAATCCGTCCAGTACTTTTTGAGTTTATCACGAAAAGACAGACAGATAGACGCAACGGGGAACGTTTATAATATTTAGAGATTTCTGACATACATTAAGTGAATGTAACCTTATAATGAAATAAAATATTAGAATTTGCATTTGAAACATAAGTACGCTTCACGTCAGAAGTTGATTGGAATTTATATGCAGACCATTAAATATACTTTAGCATTTTCAGGAGAGCAGAAAATAAAATAAATTAATTAATAAATGAACGGACGTCAACATCTCAACCACGATTAAATATGACGATAAATGTATCAAATCTATCAAATCTATCCATACACCAAATACACTCATAACTTTAGTATTACATTTGTTGTTTTGAGACGCAATAGACACTCGTGTGTTTACAACCCATCCATATATTACAATCATTACGATCATACAAGATAACCCTTATTGCATTTGTACCGCCGCTTACTCTGTTTATTAAGGCATAGCAGAAAACGACCTAATACAATACTGTTTAGAACAACATTCCGTTTCCGTACTGTTAGTTAAAGATTTGATTGAAACGAGAACTTGTGTATAGGAAATATCGGTAATTAAAGTGTTAATCATGAGATATGTATATATTAAAATTAAACAAATAAAATATCTATGTAGATACCGAATCAAAGGGCAGCAGGGCACAAACAACTATCCGATCAGCTTTTCTTAAAATCGCTCACATAACTAAAATCTCGATATATTATTACCATACTATACCTACTTTAATAAAGTGTTTTTTTCAAATCTGTAGGAAAAGTTTATGAAACCCATGTATGCATTAATGACTAAATAGATTTTAAAGAGAAAATTGAAAAATTGTTAAGAGAGAATTGCAAAAATGTTTAACACTAAAGTTTTCGCGAGCATCCTTACACTTATATGTAAATTATATGTACACGGCTTAGCTCACGTGTATTTTTCCAGTTAGTCTTCGAGTTAGTCGACTCTTCGTCCGTATATTCAAAGTGACTAGCGGGGCTCATGATTAAGGACCTCGGATAGGTCCGTCACTAGTCGGGCTAGTCCGGAAAATGTTCTGATGTGAAATGTGAAAACGGACTGAGTTCAGTCGTACGATATACAGTTTAAAAATATGAGTATTAACATGATTATTAGTAGCAAAACATTTTTTAGCTGTTCAATAATACAATGATAGTAATAATAATCATTATTATTATCATTATTAGAGTATTATTTTTAGGTGTTTTTTGGCCGGATAGTAACCTTGGCCATCCAACTCATATGGTCTGAAACGACTCCAGGTCCACATGCTTCATTAATTTAAGTTATTTGTAAATAACATTTTGAAAGATGGAAAAGATGTGTGTTTCGGTGTTCCCTTCGTCAACTTTTCAAAACGAAACAGCTCACGAGTCGGTGGTAGGTTATTGACGTTCAAAAAGAGCTCTGTCAGCAATCTACTTTGAATAACAATATTTTGTTTTGATTGACTTTTGTTTGGACATGAGGAGGTGACCAGCTCTCTTAGTTCTCTCCCACAGGGCACGTTGGGCACGATTGGAATACCTTATTTTATTTTAACTAGCGACCTGCCCCGATTTCGCACGGGTAAATTGCATATTGCATATGAAAATCTCGGCTTTTCTGTACTACTACATGCATGTATTATGCATATAAATCTTCCTCTTGATCCACTCTATCTACTGTTTCATTACTTTGTCTGCCAGTATTAAAGTCTGTTGCGTAGTTTGAAAGATCTAAGCGTAGAGACGGCAAGAAGCAACTTTGTATTATTGTAAATGTAAAGGATAAGTAATAACTTATTTCAAGAAAAGTATGTATGTATTTTTCCAATTAGTTTGGTTTACCTAGATTATATTTATATTTTTATAGAGTAATAACAATTTATTGTCGTATAAATGTTAAATAAGTTACATAATGAAAAAAAACTTGCTTGCTAGCATTTTTTAATAATTAAACTTATTTTATAATCTGTGGCAAGATGGATAATAATATATATAAAAGTAAAATTAGAATAAAAGACGCCGCGCCATAGGTTCTCAAAGTGTATCGCTAGTCGCTCGTCACGGCGCACGTGCGTACAGTAGTCGCTCGCATGTAGATAGTTGGCGCGACACGACACAGGAACGACGTGATCCGCTTATTTAACGTAGATCATGATACTCGTATTAATGGCTCTTCTTTTGATATACCAATGAAATACTTTCTGAATTTTACACTCCGCAACAGAATTTCCATAATACTTATGTATTACATAAATAAATAAATGTGGGTGTGATGTGTGGTTGTGTGTTTTTGTGTGTGCATGTGAATTTAAACGAATATCATCACCAAATTAATTGAAAGTAAAATGTATTTTACTTGTGACGGGTACTCACGATTAATGCTTTTGTAATTGCCAATATGTTGAATCAGTTGCAGAGATCACGGTCACGGCTAAACTCCAGTAGCGCGGGGACACGGGCCGGGAACCGTCAACAGGTGCTAGAGATAGATTAATCTTAGTCCCCACGTCAATTAGTTTTTCCTTTTTAATTCCATATTAGGACACAAAACAGTAAATGTATCTTCACGCACTGAGCTTTGCACTATTTGTGGTTTACATGAACTAACTACTGGATTCAAGCAACTTTCAATGGTCCTCCCGTGCTATGCAGTTTTATGCCTATATAGTGTTGGTTGAAAATATAATATTTCACTGTTCAAAAGCGACCTTTTTAATATATCCAGTAAAAATATAAATGCTCATGTGTGAAACAAAATGTTTATGAATCTTAAATGTTTGAAAGGTTGCTACCGTTTGCTTCAAAATCTTTAGGCAGTATTGTATTCAAAACGCCCATAATTTTATCTATCACAGTAAATATAATTTTCCAATGGAGCAGACTGTGTCACAGCAGCATGTAAAGCACAGTTAATTTCTCTATAAAACTACCTAGATCGAATATGCTGTCCTAAACGAGAAACACGTCGGTGTATGGCATGAAATGGGCACAAACTTGCAAATAGAATTTGGATGTGCTAACTGCGTGTCGAGCGAATTGTGACGACTGTTCGATGGCGGGGCGGATTGGACACTAGGTTTTATTGGAGATGGGAATTGTGTACATTAGATATGGTTATTACATTTCTACTAACTGTGAGCGCTCGTTTGTATATTAGTTGTGTCTTCTATCAGAGTCCAAGATATCTCTATCTGTGAAATGCAACCAAGAGCTTGTCGGACAACGTGTTACGAAAATCCTGGAAAGAAGTGTGTTAAGAAAGGTCAATTTTTTTTTGTTGATTCAATAATACTTTTATAATAGGAAAACTGATTGTTTGGTTCAAACGTTTTTTGCTAATCGCTGATTATGAATATTTTTGGATTAAAATTTAAGCGACAATACATGCCTTTCATATTGAGTAATCGCTGTAGTCCGTACACAACCACATACAATCTCAAAGAATAATCGAATCTGAGGTCATATGCGTAAGTTGCTGGTCCTGAGAACTAAGATAGTCGCCTCGCTTCTAAGTGTAGTTGGCAACGGAAACTGCGGAAACAGAAATTATGGATAAAACCATGCGCTGCTAATATTTAATAACAATTGCAACGTTTAAAATAGTTAAAACCAACAAAGCACCAAGCTCGGCCGCCGCGGGCCCGAGTTGCCGTAACAAGGATTAACTCGACCGCAGCTGGCCGCCACGTCACAACTTAGTGTCTTCGGAAAACGTTACTTTTGTTATGGCTCGCTCTAATTTGCATCGCAGGTCTTTTCTATGTACACTAAGGCAGAGGGGAAAGATATTTGTATACCAAATAACTACGAAACTACTGGTCCAATTTTTTTTTACTTATAGTAATAATAATAAACTTATTTATTGCCTCAAATGTAACAATAACAACATGTATTACTATAAAGAATTTTAAAACTATAGAGTAAGTTACCTTAACCAAAAATAAGATTGTCTAAATGCGCACTAATCTCAGAAACGACTTAACTGTTTTAGTGCAGTTTAACTTTTGCAGAAAGCTTCACTTAACATTTAGTACTTATGTCATTTGAAACGGTCTATAAATAAATAGGTCATGTCAATTTGAATGTTATTCGTGTGCGTACATGAGAACATTTTGCTGTTAGAAATATAGAAAATCCGAAAAATCTAAGTACTCATAAATAAAATCGCAAGCCGCAACTAGTACTCTTATATTGGGAAGCAAATAATTTAACAAATTAATTCCGTAGCCACTTTAATAGCTTATAACTTTCGTTACCGTGATAAAGAAGCTACATATGAGATTTTGGATTCGATTCGAGATTAAGCAATAACTGAAATGTTACTATTTTTTTAATGCGGACTGTTATTCAGGTGTTATTATCTGTTGGTATTTAACGTTATTATGAATTTGAATGACAATCAGTACCGTAACAGACACCACCACCACAACAGTCTGCCGCCACCCCGGCCTTATCGGACATAATCGATGTGCCTTTAGCTAGCCGCGGCAACTTCCGGCTCGATCCTGGAAGTAGTTTATGTCAGTCAGTGAGTCCCAATTTTGTAAGCAGCGTGGACACACAGTACGTAAATAGTTTGTATCTCACGCTGAGAATTGCTATTACTATTCAACGCAAGATGCGGCTAGCGTTCTTGGAACCATGCCGCAGGAATCGGACTCTCTTTAGATTATTTAGCTTTTATTATAAATAGTTTAAGGACTTTTATTATCGTACATATATATGTAAAATATTTAAATTAGTTTGTGTCCTACACTTATGTCGTACTTTATTTCTAAATTCTAACTTAACGTGTCTAAATATTACGCCGAATACCGCTACTTACAGTTAGTGATAAATAAAATTTATTTATTTGTTTTCGTTCTGAGCGGCCGCAAACTTTTCTTTTGTCATAGTAACAATCTGCAATAACAATATAACAATAACACACAAAGTGCTAGTATACGCAATCCCCAATAGGCCTCTTATTTTATACATGACGCAAGCAGTCACCATCACCTAAGCAGTCACCATCGCCTAGGAACACTTGACTCAGAAAAGGTGTCGCCAATATTGCCGGCTGTAAAATAGAGCTCTCTTTGCATCTTTTATTAAGAGCCCCAACTAAAGTAATTCTTCCCTCATACTACCTGTAATTTTTAAAGATTTTATACGCCTAAAAAGTTTGATAGTTGATTCAGAAAATAAAATTGAAAACCCAGTAGAATGCAATCACAAGTTGCTTCGACTAGAACTTGATTAAACAGGGATTAAACCTAGCGCCGGCCACAACGACAGCATGTTTCTTGTTCCGTGGACTTAGTGCCTGTTTGCGGCTGTCTGCTTACAATGGAATTAGCCGTATTATGTCTAGAGAACAAGTATTTAACTGTTATTAAAAAAATACTTCATTTTTAGTACAATTCCGTATATGAAACATTAAATGCTGTTGTGCACAAGATGTTGAAGAATAGTTAAATATGTCATACTAAGCTGCTCCTTTGCATGTTGGTGGAGACAAAAGGCTAACTCATATGTTAGATGTTTTCAATCCAGGAATAGGCATCCCGAAATATTGTATCTACTGCCATCTCTTGATAATAAACCAGAACAATAACTTAACGTCTTATTCAAAACTCAAAAGTACACATTGAATAAGTCTACTAGTGGTCACCCATCCCAATGATGATCGCGTTCGAGTTTGCTAAATATTGTCGACATAATACGATAAATACATATAAGTTGCGGTACTATGCGCTTTTCCAACTTCCTAGCTAACATTGAGCTCAAGCATATTATTGTGGTATTTGCTCGTTTCATATTACTTATCGACTTACTAAGCTTGGTCTCTCGATATAAAATGTTTATTTAATAATAATTTAAGTGCAATTAAGTATCACTATTTCATTTAGCACGATGAGAGGATGGAAGGATGGAAGGATTAATTCAACTTTAGCGTTGGCCACAACAACACCATGTTTTTTGTTCCGTACAGCTTAGTGCCTGTTTGCGGCTGTCTACTTACAATCGAATTAAGTTTAATTTTCTAGAGCACAAATATTTAAATTTTAATACTTAATATTCATTTATATTTAATTTTGATTTCATTACCTTAAAATAAATAAACAGTGGTAATCCACGAATATTATAACCTCAGTGACATTTGCTTCTTTAACGTTTTATTAATGAACTGCTTAATTAATAAAGTTGGAACTCTTGAATAAAAAATATCATTAAATACTAAATTAAACGTAATCATAAATAATTACTTCGGTAAATGTGACGGTACATGCGCAAACAAGGATTAATTCAACCCTAGCGCCGGTCAAAACGACACCATGTTCTTGTTCGGTGGACTTAATGCCTGTTTGCGGTTGTCTGCTTACAATGGAATTAGCCCCGCTGTCTGTTTTAATTTGCATCAAGCTATAATAATAGTGAAGATTTAACTTTTATTATGTCTGTTATGAAATTATTTTCCTTAAATTAAACATTAGTCTTTACCACAGATACGAGTAACTGAAAAGTCAGGTATAGTGGCACAGTCGCGTGTTTTTTTGGCTTCTGTCCTGTTTATATTTTTGTATCATTTTTTAAGACTATTTATTTACAGAAGATGCAAGGACTTAAAAGATGATACATCTATTTTAAATATATTTTTTTATGTTGGAAAACAACAAATGAGCGTGCAGGTCACCTCAGATGGTCTCTTTATTATGTAGACATCTACGTCCAACCTCACTCAAGACTATAGACCTCTTTATTATCGTGAAGAAAGTGTTCGCTATCTCTGAGGTCTGAGATGGACGCTTTGCTTATAAGTATAGCCGGTAACCAAACCTCTTCGGCCGGAAAGCAAGAACTGCTTTATGGCGGATTACGAGGACACCGTTGGGACTTTGTCAGTCAAACTATAGTTCTACCATTTTTTAAAACTATTTCGTAAGAACATATTTTATATGATTCTAAATTGTATTATGATAGCTCGATATCTACTATGGTTAATATGTAAGCTTTTAATCCAACAAATACATTGAACTAGTAGTAAATGTATTAACACAGTAACATGACACCAAACCGCTCAAAAGTTTAGTTCAAACATTTGTCGATGAGTGACGCAAATGTAAATTGAGCCATTTATAAATGGAAAAGGGCGGACAAATGTAGGTTTATTCATGTTTCATGAATTTTAGTGCAACCACGTGATAGAAAGTCACTGCTGTTCAGGGCTATCTATAACCAGCTCCATATTTCAGAGGAATTCCTCTTGAAGTTGATCACAAACGTGTCTGAGGACTGTCAATGAATTGGCAAAGAGGGTAATTATTTGCATAGGGTAGAGAATATTGTTTGTGAGTGAGCACTCAGTTCACACGATGTTGCTATAAAGTGAAAATGAGTTTACAATAATAAATCATCGTTACAGTCGTAAATTAATAGCCTTTACATATCTAGGATTTCACTGTTTAATAAAAGTAACTTTACGTATGTGAAAAATATTGTTTATAGCCAATTTATGCGTGTCCACAGTAGGATAGTTACAAAAGAAAACCTTATAGCGTATATAACCATCTTCTTTTACCTGCCTGTTTGTTTACTTGTCCACTTGAATGCTTATCCGTCAGTCCACTTGTCCGCCTGTCCACTTGTCCGCCTCCCATCTGTCAGTCTGTCCGCTGGTCCGCCTATTCGCTTGCCCGCTTATCTGCGTGACCGCTCTCCGCCGGTCCACCTCTCCTTCTATCCGCCTGTCCACATGCCCACATTTCCGCCTGTCCGCCATCTCTAAAGAGCTCTATGATGTACAGAAACTTAAAAATACAACACCCATCTCTGTTTACGCGACGAGTATCTCTCTTTGACTTAATAAGCAACGTTACAAAGGATGCCAATGAATGCTTAATTTACTAAAGGGTAAATAAAGTTGTTTTTCCGTTTCCGTGTTTATTGTTCCCTCAATCCTTTTGTGTAAGTTTAATTCTGTGTTTTATGATCGGACCGTCCCGACTTCAAATTCCATGGAATTGTAGGTATATTTTGCTTCTTATAATTAAATTTTCGGCTAATTTTCCAGTTTATTGTATTATTTTTAAGTCAAGCGTCTCGTCGCTGTTTCTATTGAGATGTATATTTTTAGGTTATATTGATACATATATACTATGTACTTGTGTTACATTGTGTTTTATATGTATATCTGTTCTTTATTCTCCTTTTAAGTTTATGTATAAAACTGCTTTATTTGTTATATTAACAATACCTTTCTATTTGTTCGCGGCAAGAAAACACGCATCGCTAAACGAGCAATACGTTTAATAATCGTAGATTCTTGAAATTATAATAACGTTGTATTATCGGATTTAGGTAAGGCCTAAGAAGCAAAAGTAAAAAAATATCTTTACTTGTTCTATCTTAATTTTTTTTTTAATTGTGTAAGAGTAAGAAACGAGCATGCAGGCCACCTGATGTTAAGTGGTCACTGCAGCCCATGGACAACCACGTCC